>JALPQI010027372.1:0-12395 GCA_025490895.1 Thaumatotibia leucotreta
TCTCATATTACATCCACTATGAAGTGTCTACTACTGCAAGATCAATATTTAAAAAAGTATTACTTACACTTTTCAAACACGACATTTGAATTTGGAACGTTTTATTTAAGTTCAAAAGGATTTTAATAAGTTACATGTCGCGAGCTCATAATAGTAGTTTATGTGACTGTACATAATGAAGGGCATTAAAACTCGAGTGTGGGCTTATGAAACGAGCCGAAGCTCGAAGGCGAGTTTCATAATAGCATCACACGAATGTTTTAATGCCTACTTATGTACAGTTGCATACACTACTTTATCTACCCACATATCATAAGCTTCCATGATGCGTTCAGTAACCGCAAATTATGACCGGTATTGCAGGATTTTTCTTGGCCACTAAAAGTAATATTAATAAAATAAAACAGTAAAGAAATGCGAAAATGCAGAAATTTATTTGGAACAATAATAATTATTTACAGTTTATTTAAAATTCCACAATTTAAATCTTTTTTCCAACAAAACAAAGTAATGGCGGTATTGGCGGTAATGAAAAATTATCTGGCAGCTATCACAGTTTTTTTTTAATTCAGAGACAATCTAGAGTCAATCCCAACTATTATATCATTCGAAATCTTACTTACGTGCGACAATTGTCAATTTTGTTCGAAATTGACCCTTAATTTCGAACTAAACGTCATCTCGAGTGATATTAGAATAGAGGCCTAAGCAAATTCCTTTGTTTTTCAAAGATGTTGGAAATTTTAATGGAATAATATTATCGAAAACCATAGGTAATATTATTTGGTTATAATAACATTTTCACAGATAAGAAATTTATTCTAACAAGTCAGTCTATTTTTATGGTGGTCATAATGTGCGGTTTTTGAACGCATCATGGACTGTTTATGATATTTGGGTAGATAAAAATCTGAATGGAATAAAAAGCAAACTGTTTTTATAGTCATTATGTCTCACGAAAAGGTATTATATTATTATAATTATAAATTCAGTGACAATTATTATTTATTTAATTAAAAGCCCGAAAATAACGTTAGGTACTTTTGAGCGCTACATACTTAGGTAACAGTAAGTTTTTGACGGAAAGGGACAGTCGATACTTATCAGCTTTCCATGTTAGGAGACGTTCAAGGGGGTAAGTACAGCTTGCCAAAAAAGAGTAGAAATTAAAAAGTCCCTTTCAAATCAATATGCGTGAGAAAACGGGACGACAATACAATGTTGCCACTTTTTGATTTCTACTCTTTTTTGCCAAGCTGTATGTAAAATTTGGATATTTAAGATGAAGAGTATTTTAGAATCATAATGAATTACATATAAAGCAAACTATGAAAACGGATAAACTCGCGTATATTAACTAATTTTAACTTCATTCCGACGTTTCGAACACTTTACAGGGTTCGTGGTCTGCGGATGACTGACAATGGAGGAAATTTGATAGATCTACCTCCATCAAAATAAGAAAGATAAGTACAAAACTACCCACCAAAGAAAAAATTACTAAACCACAGACAATAAATTTTAAGGGTGGATGTACATACAAAATTTGCAAATTAAGCTAGTTATTCATTACAAATATTTTCAGAATGAAGACAAGAGATAAAATAAATAATCTACGCCGGTTCTATCCCTACGCCACTGCCTGAGAAGTATTTCCTTCCTTTGTATGATTGTATTGTTAGGAAGGTATCCCAAAATTGGGACCGGCAAGAAACTCAGCGGGACAACTCTTTTCAAAAAACATTTGTAGTACATCTTAAGATCATCATGCATTAAACCAAAACATACAATTTTGATTAATAAGGAAATTTAAAATAATTTTGAAAAAATGTTGCCAGTACTAAAAAGGGGGGGGAATGGTCACCACCGCCAAATACATCAGCCTCACGGTTTATGTCTAGACTGTTCCTTTATCAGATGAACAACTGGATCCCAAGCTGGTGGTAGAGACAAGCTTCTTTCCATTCTATTAAAGTTTGGATATTTCATTATCTCAATAGCCTCACGCAACATTCTAGGCATGTTTCTCTTCTCCTTAACGAGAACCAAAGGCTTGTCAAACTTAATAGAATGATTCGGTCCATCACTGACATGCTCCCAAACCGCAGACTGTTGTCGACGGTGCTTGACATCGGCTATGTGTTCCTTCACCCTAGTAGTGATATTCCTCTTTGTCTGCCCAACATATGAAAGCCCACATTCACAGTCCAGCTTATACACTCCTGCATTCAGTAAGGGCGTGCTATACTTAACAGGCCTCAGAAACTGCGACATCTTCTTCATTGGTTTAAAATAGGTTTTAATAGAAGCACGTTTCAAGATGCGGCTGATCCTGTCTGTAACCCCTCCAACAAAAGGCAGAACGGCTGGCCTGCGCTCAACAGTGGGAATCTTCATACGAGTCTTCTGATCGGCTCGAGGGATCTTCAGGTTGTTTGCCCGAAGTGCCTGCCTAGCATGCCGAAGCTCCGCAGCTAGATGCCGATCATCGCATATCTTTTGGGCTCTCTGAAACAAAGATTTGCCTACAGTAGCTAGTTGGCTGGGATGGTGGTGGGAATTGCCATTTAAATACCTATCAGTGTGAGTAGGTTTCCTATATACAGTGTGACCCAAAGTTTTATCCGGATTTCTTATAACCAAAACATCTAAGAAAGACAGAGAACAGTCATTTTCTAACTCCATAGTAAATTTAATTTTATCATGAATGGAATTTAAATGATCTAAGAAAGTTGAAACACTACTTTTTGGAAGGATAGTAAAGGTGTCATCTACATATCTTTTAAATATCTTCGGCTGCATGGGAGCCAATGAGAGTGCTCTCTCCTCGAAGTCCTCCATAAAGATGTCTGCGACAACAGGAGAAACTGGAGATCCCATCGCCACGCCATCCACTTGAAGGTAGAATTCACCGTTCCATAGTAAGTAGCCAGATGTAAGGCAATGTTCCAACAACTTAGCGTATTCCTCTGACATGTTCTGCTCCCTTAACCTTCTCTTGACAATTTCAATGCAGTCTTGCACAGGTAAACTGGTGAATAGTGACTGGACATCAAAACTGACCATGATTTCCTCATCCGTCAAAGTTAGGTCTTTAATATCACGGATGAACTGGTATGAATCCTTTGTATGTCTTTGTTGTTGGAACATTGCCTTACATCTGGCTACTTACTATGGAACGGTGAATTCTACCTTCAAGTGGATGGCGTGGCGATGGGATCTCCAGTTTCTCCTGTTGTCGCAGACATCTTTATGGAGGACTTCGAGGAGAGAGCACTCTCATTGGCTCCCATGCAGCCGAAGATATTTAAAAGATATGTAGATGACACCTTTACTATCCTTCCAAAAAGTAGTGTTTCAACTTTCTTAGATCATTTAAATTCCATTCATGATAACATTAAATTTACTATGGAGTTAGAAAATGACTGTTCTCTGTCTTTCTTAGATGTTTTGGTTATAAGAAATCCGGATAAAACTTTGGGTCACACTGTATATAGGAAACCTACTCACACTGATAGGTATTTAAATGGCAATTCCCACCACCATCCCAGCCAACTAGCTACTGTAGGCAAATCTTTGTTTCAGAGAGCCCAAAAGATATGCGATGATCGGCATCTAGCTGCGGAGCTTCGGCATGCTAGGCAGGCACTTCGGGCAAACAACCTGAAGATCCCTCGAGCCGATCAGAAGACTCGTATGAAGATTCCCACTGTTGAGCGCAGGCCAGCCGTTCTGCCTTTTGGTGGAGGGGTTACAGACAGGATCAGCCGCATCTTGAAACGTGCTTCTATTAAAACCTATTTTAAACCAATGAAGAAGATGTCGCAGTTTCTGAGGCCTGTTAAGTATAGCACGCCCTTACTGAATGCAGGAGTGTATAAGCTGGACTGTGAATGTGGGCTTTCATATGTTGGGCAGACAAAGAGGAATATCACTACTAGGGTGAAGGAACACATAGCCGATGTCAAGCACCGTCGACAACAGTCTGCGGTTTGGGAGCATGTCAGTGATGGACCGAATCATTCTATTAAGTTTGACAAGCCTTTGGTTCTCGTTAAGGAGAAGAGAAACATGCCTAGAATGTTGCGTGAGGCTATTGAGATAATGAAATATCCAAACTTTAATAGAATGGAAAGAAGCTTGTCTCTACCACCAGCTTGGGATCCAGTTGTTCATCTGATAAAGGAACAGTCTAGACATAAACCGTGAGGCTGATGTATTTGGCGGTGGTGACCATTCCCCCCCTTTTTAGTACTGGCAACATTTTTTCAAAATTATTTTAAATTTCCTTATTAATCAAAATTGTATGTTTTGGTTTAATGCATGATGATCTTAAGATGTACTACAAATGTTTTTTGAAAAGAGTTGTCCCGCTGAGTTTCTTGCCGGTCCCAATTTTGGGATACCTTCCTAACAATACAATCATACAAAGGAAGGAAATACTTCTCAGGCAGTGGCGTAGGGATAGAACCGGCGTAGATTATTTATTTTATCTCTTGTCTTCATTCTGAAAATATTTGTAATGAATAACTAGCTTAATTTGCAAATTTTGTATGTACATCCACCCTTAAAATTTATTGTCTGTGGTTTAGTAATTTTTTCTTTGGTGGGTAGTTTTGTACTTATCTTTCTTATTTTGATGGAGGTAGATCTATCAAATTTCCTCCATTGTCAGTCATCCGCAGACCACGAACCCTGTAAAGTGTTCGAAACGTCGGAATGAAGTTAAAATTAGTTAATATACGCGAGTTTATCCGTTTTCATAGTTTTATTTCATGAGTAATCCTCGCGGTAACCGAAGAAAATATTATACATATAAAGCCCTAATAACTGCATCGAACCACATGCATAATGCAATACATGCATGCAGGGCATAGATATACCAGCGGAATTCTTGGAAGCATTATCCAGTAGCTCGCCGCTTCCGCCCAGCACAGAGCCTCCTTGTCCTCTCCCCTATCTTATCACTCTCATTTTTCGCGACCCACTAATGAGGGCAGGCTATCGCAAATTATGCAGTCTTCGGGGCTTCGGGGTGATTTATTTTAGTGATGTATGCGGTGATAATGATGGATGGATGCTTTGTTTTTCGATTGGAAAATTACACATACCGCTACTTATCGGGATATTGAGAATTCTGACGGTCATGATAGGTACTCATGATGTTTGTATAGTGGCCATCACAGGCCATAGCTCAAATAATTATGGCCAAAGTATGTTAAAGTCTGCACGCAATTATTCAAATTATATACGTACGGTCGCAAGATAAAGATAAATAAAAAAATTAAATAAATATCAAACATCTTACACAAATCGACCTAGTCCCACGGTAAGCTCATAAATTACCTAGTGCAACTGCGAGAAACATGAGAACCTAAAACCCTCATATTTTAAAGACAAACGGGTCTTAATCGCGTAAACTTACGTTTAATTATATCCTGACGTTTTGGGCATGACGTTACACTCGTCTTTAAAATATGAGTGATATTCGTGAAAGTTTAAATCAATATAAACCTAAAACCCTATTTCAAATCGGTACGACCATCGGTACGAGCAGGTTTGCCTATGGTGGTCTCGAGTGCATGTCTGTCAATTGCCGTGTTTGCCATGACGTTGCCGTTGTGACAATGTATGCGTGTGAAAGTGACTTGTAGCGCGATGATCTTTCAGCAAAATACACTATCTACGATATTTAAGGTACTTCCCCTTCATGTCCCATAACTTTGGGACGCCCTGTATATACAAATAGATACATTATTAGCAGTGGCTATGGTTAGCAGTTACCGTAGTCCATGGAATCTAGCGACATCAGCGTTGCCGGTCTTTCAGAAAAGTTCAGGTTTATGGGATACTTAATTTTTAGGGTATGATTGTACATATCGTCCTTGCTATAGTTAGCAGTTACCGTAGTCCATGGACTCTAGCGACAAGAGAAGAGCGTTGCCGGGGTCCTTCAGAAAAGTACAGGTTTATGGGATAGGTAGGTACTTAATTTTTAGGGTATGATTGTAACATATCGTCCCTACGAAATGAAACAAACATATGCAGTGATTGACTCAGGCTGCATGTTTGAGCCGTTTGGGGGTTTGAGTATTTAGACTCAAAGGTTTGGGGTCGAGACATTTGGACCTTGGGGAAGTTAAGTTCCCTAGGGAATTTCACTTTTTATTACTCCCGCGATGCATGCAAGCTATAGCGCGCTTAGAAAGCAAGTGTGTTGAAAAAGAATATAAGTACCATGGGAGATGTAGTAAATCATTTTTATTCACAGTAAAATTACAATATAAATATTAAAAAAAATCTGTACCTACATATATTAATAGCGAAATTAGCGAAGTACTTAAAGCTAAGACACAAAAATCTGTGACTGCATGTGCACAGGTAATACGAGAACAAAGTATTAATAACATTTTAGGTAGGTATGTATAGTTATAATTTTCCTGTTGTAAGAAAACACCATTCAGTGGTAGGTAGTTAATATAGCTATTTCAACTTTACTCGACGAATCAAAATTAATACCCAGAATATTTTACTAATTAGCGAATTTCAACAAATCGGCCGAAATTAAATGATCCGTTGCGACAAAGATAATTTTCTCAGATTTAGCGCTTCAAACAAAAACAGGCGTCAAAAAAAGAGGTTGTTATGAATCTGAAATGGTGCATCGAGGGCTGCAGAATGAAGATTAAGTGCAAATGAGGCGAGCGGCGCGTGCGCAAGAGGGTCGCGTTACACACGAGAACTGACGGACACCGATACTGCGTGCTTGGTTCGGAGCTTCGAACCTTAATATTGTTGTGTTTTTTCGGTATTCGTTTATTTAATTTTCATTGTACAAAAGATAATCTTATCGTACATTCACTATCAGATTATATTGTAGCGTCCGAGGCGCTCAAAAAAATCTGAACACGCCTCTATCGTTATGGCAATAAAGCGTGTTCAGATATTTTTGATCGCTCCGGACGCAACGATATATCTGATGGCGACTGTACAAAAAGCGGACATATTATAATACCATAAAGGTGCATTTAGAAATTATATCCCCCACTCTACGAAATCAACGAATCACGTTTCATATAACGAACGAATTTCGTAGAGTGGGGGGTAGAATGAGCGAATGCTTGTTTGGTCTAAATGCACCTTTAGGCAATCTCTGCCAGTATGTCTTGAGCCATTGCCAAAGATATTACAGGTACTAGACCTAGTAAGAGTCCGGTAGATAGATTTGAAAGTTAAGATCGTTACTATTGAATTAACGCAAATAAATTGCAACTTTTAAGATACTTATTTTATATCAAAAACACGGAATATTATTTAAATATTCTTATAGATAAGCAAGGATGCCAAAGAGCTTCAAGAGGGTACACAATTATGTGGAAGGGAGACTAAGTACATTTCGAGCTTTCTAAATTTTCACGTTACGTATAGGATACCTAATGATGCAAAATCTATATGTCTACGCGAACATCGAACGAAAGACTAACATTTCCCACAACCATTACAGTTTTCAAGGCGTCATTGTAATTAATTATATTAATATTACTGATCTCGAGGTCAAAATTATTCTATCCTGCTTGAAGCGAATAAGAATTAATATTAGGTTTAAGCATTCACGTTGCTTAGCTACCTATTTTTTGTGGTCTCGTGAGAGAGACGTATTAATTACTTGGGCGGGCGGCACCATGCCCAATTTTACGCTTTAATCTGTCCCAGTTTTTGCCATTGAGTAATTCAATCCGATGGTGTTGTGGTTGTCATCATATCCTTTTCAAGTAGGTTATCAAACTTATCAACCTACCTACGATTCTTGGTATACATAATACTTAGTATATTATATTTATAATTTAATGAGCGATTGGTATCTAACGAGGGCTGGACTGGAACTTGGAAAAAAGGCAGGATTTCGTGAACTGTTGTACCTATGCATAACGTCGTAGCAGGTATGTAGAAAATAAAAAAAATAAACTTAAATACTTGCCGTGTGGTGACGGCAGAAAGAATACATTTGTCACCACCATCCTGCGGGTGTCGTAAGAGTCGACTAAGGGATTGAAGAGTCCCTGACCATATTTGATTAAAGATTGATGATGGGCAGCAGCGTCATCATGGTGGACACATTGCTGCGATCGCCAATCCGCTTGCCCAGCGTGGCGATTATGGGCATTTACCTCCTAATGCGTCTATAGGTACGCATAGTTAATTGGAGAGGCCTACGTACTGTGGCCTATACCACAAAACTTTACAAGCGTACAATTCTACAAAATTGACAACTTTTTGTATGGGAATTTGTACAATTTTGTAGAATTGTACGCTTGTAAAGTTTTGTGGTATAGGCCACAGCAGTGGACTATCATAGGCTGATGATGATGAAACTTAAATACACCTAGGGTAAAATCACCAATAGATGAACAGTTAAGCAACTTTCCCAACTTTAAATATTTTTTTCTATATGATGTAACTCATATTCATCAATTTTAATTTTTTTGTATGATTCCGCATTTTATTGAGTTTAGAATAAGTTATTTTCGTGCCTCGTATTAAACTTCAGTAATTTTATTAAAATGACTATATTAAAAAAGGACCCAAATTTCCCAGTAGTTGAACAAAGTGCCCTATCACTGAACAATTTGACCCCAATATATGAACCAGCATAATTGCAATATAGCGAGACCAATATATGAACGCCAAGACTCCAATAGATGAATAGAGCATAGTAAAAATGTTGGTTTCTTAGATAAATTAATTGTATTTAACCTAAAGAACCTTCTTTAATGAAATATAAACACGGTGTACATTGTGTAACAATCTGATCTCTAAGAACCAAAGTTTAACTTTTCCCAAATCCAATCGTTCAATAAAATCAGTTGGTTCATGTTTTGGACACCGCATCATTGAAATGAACGAACTAAATTGATTTGAATTCATTTATTGGAATACAACCCAAAAGATGAACCAATAAATTTTCCTAGTTCACGTTTTGGACAGCGATTCTTGAGTTGAACAATCCCGTTTCCATACAAAAGTAAATAACTTTAAAACGTGTTACATGAAAAAAGGGTCGTTCATCTTTTGGTCTAAAAATCAACTACAAAACTGATTGTAATTTTATATATAAATATTACATCTACCTATTTTATTATAATTTACACAAGCATTTGAAAATTCGAGCCTTTGCCCAAAAGTTGACCGTCGTTCATCTTTTGGCCCGAACACACAATATTGGAACCATAACTTGACCAGCAAATATCTCATAAAATAAATAAAAAATAAGTATTATTTATATTATACAAAATAGAGATATTAGTCTAAAATCTATACTGAAGTGAATCAAGGAAATAAAAGCCATATTCGATTTTTGCGTAATTAAAAGCTTAAATTTTTGAGGGCTTTTCTTAATAAGGATCCCATATAAAACGCAATTTTGGCGCCAAGCGCAAACTCGACGACCGCTCACTGCCTCGTGCGTGGCTTAATTGTCTGGGAATTCGCTTGTGACACTCGATATAGTGCTGCCGCGTGTGAAAAAAATACTCCCAGGCGTGTAAAATTATTCCTGATTTAATTATTTACATTTTTAGGCCTATCAGTCAACTTCTGGGTGGCAGTCATCTATTGGTGCTTTTACCCTACTTCGTACTGTTTTTTTCTCTTAGATTGAAAGAGCTCGCTTATTAAGGGTAGAAAAAACATACAATATACCGCTATTTTTTAGCAGTTTGGAACTTTCAGATAAAACATTACCTAGTACAACCTGTGTATGTGCAGCTTTTTTAGGAGCACCCAATTAGCGTGAATTTAAAAACCTTAATTGCAGTCAGGTTTGTAACGACAATTAAAAACTGCAAAAAAATTATCGGACAATATTATCAACTTCTTAAGGCATGAAGATTAGCCGTCTTCTAACCCAGACCTCGATCCTCTGGACTAAAAATTATATAAGTAGCAATATTTAGAGTAAAAACTGTAAAAGGTCTTCTTAAAAAATAATAAATCTGATACTCATACTAATTGTGAGTCAAGGCAGGTAGGTAGTAAAAACAAAGCACAAATGGCCAATACCTGAATGAATACCTATTATGAATGTGTTTGCTTACCACGAGTTGACAAGTAACGTTTACGTTAGCGCTAGGATTTACTCGATAAGTAAAGTAGTCCATCACGCTTGCTCCAATACATCAGCTTGAGAGTGATGTACTGATTTAGGTAGGTACGTTTCGATTAAACGCTTTACTTGCCAACGCGTAGTACGGATTAGTGGTAAGTATGTGAATCTATATGACTGGTCGCGAAGATTACATGTTTGTGTAGACAACCGTGATGGACATTTCGAATAGGCAAATATTATATACCTTATACTTATTGCGGGTGACGCAGGACTGGTCATTGTGGCAGTCTTTGGGGGAGGCCTATGTTCAGCAGTGGACGTCTTTCGGCAGATATGATGATGATGTTGATGATTAAATATTTGAGTTTGCTGTATTATACCTAAGTAGCGAAGCTTTAAAATAATACATAGGTAATTACGTAAGGTCAAAATACCTATGCGTCAGGTAAATTTATTATACTTACAATGTTAAAAAAGTGTAATTTGTCACAAAGTGTGTGACAAAACCCACCGACTAGGTATAGATTGTAAATAGGTACTCACATATTTACTAGTCTAGTAGGTAGGCATCCGTTCTATCTATTGTAATAAGTATTCTGCTGAACCAACGACAAATTACAATTCATACTCCGGAAGAGCATCAAAGGATTCCAAGCCCACGAAGTTCAAGCTGCTCAAGTGGCTTCAACACCAGCGACAGTCCGTGTGAAACCCCAGAACTCTTCTTCCCAACACTCGCCGAGCACCTATGAAAAGACCAGTGTATTCTGACCCGTATTTACCAGTTATTTGTGTAGAATCTCGAATTCAAATTATATTAGGATAGACCAGGGGCGAGATTCGGGAATAAGGCAGTAGGTACTCAGCAGATAGTGGTAAGACGACACCGACGCGTCTGGCACGCATCGGCGAATCAAAACGTACGATCGAACATGTGCAGAGCAATCCGGCCGGAACCCTAGCTGCGTTACATCATGTTTGCGCGGTTCTGATTTGTTTTCTTTTTAATGCGAATAGGTAAAGAGCTGGTAGGTTTGCTGTGATTGATTTGATTAAAACAAAGCCTGTAATGACTGCAACCACGGGTGTGACGCCATGCCCGAAACGTCAGGACAATATTTAACGCAACTAATTAAGTCCCGTTTGGCGTTAAAATAGGAGTGATAAGATAATCGTGACATTTTTTTATCAAATATACCTAATATGTAATTTGTTAATTTTCTACTTAGCTAATTATAATAATATAGGATTGCAATACAATACCATGACTTCATGAACAATGATATCAAAACATTTTCAAAAGTACTAACTTACACATAAATAGGCATTGTAATTTACAATATAAAATAGGTAATACGTATGTTGAGAATCACTGGTCTTACGAAACGTGTTTTTAGAGAAGGGACAACAACGGTAAGTTATTGATCAGATCACCTTAACATTCTCACTGATTATATAAGAAAATAAGTACAAGGGCCATAGCTAGTATTTATTTTAATCCTAAAGCGCCTAAAGCGATCACATTAGTATGCGACCACTTTAGCCGATATATAGACATGAAGTCATGTCGAGTTCCTTTCATTTCTTAGTAAATCTTGGCTCAGAAGTTCTGGATAATTATTATTATTAAACACTTATTTCCTTCCGCGGAATACATAGTATATAAGTGGTGGATCATACTTTTGACTGAAGCTATAATATATCTTACCTAGTTCGCTAATCGCTAAAAAACTAAAGTTACAAGAGAGATTTTTCACTTGTTTTTCACACCTAGCCACCTGGGTCGCGTTTTATAAAGTTACAATTTACAATTTCACTGTTTGCCACTCTTTCTAGCCAATGTGTGCGTGCGTTAGAGAGGCAAACAGCGAAATTGTAAATTGTAAATTTATAAAACGCGACCCTGGGGCCCGTTTCTCGCACGCTTGTAACTTGTAATACAAGTGGAAGTCTCTTTTTAACACTATTAATTAGATAAGGACTTCCGCTTGTATTACAAGTTACAAGCTTTCGAGAAATAGGCCTCTGATACCTACGTAATAAAATCATGAATTCATGATTATTGATTATATAGGATGACTGATGAGTTTCTATTAGGTACATTTGATTGAAGTAGCGCAAAATTTCAAATTATTTTTAATTACAGCCTGCGTCACGTTTCATAAATCATTGAAAAATACAACTTCATAAAACGCAACCCCCGCCACAGCCAATGCTTTTATGAATGCGTAGCACAGATAAAATATAGGGAAGATTCCGTGTATTAAGACATACATGAACAAACTATTGT
>JALPQI010027373.1:0-18054 GCA_025490895.1 Thaumatotibia leucotreta
GACGGACATGACGAATCTATAAGGGTTCCGTTTTTGCCATTTTGGCTACGGAACCCTAAAAATTGTCCCAAATGTCACGAAAATAAGTATGTAAATTGAGATTACTCAGTTTAGTTACTCCCATACTAAAAAATCTCAAATTTGTTACAGAAATTGTCATACCCATTACCTTTGCAAATGACCCTTGCATCTTTCAAAAGCCCCTGTATTTCTCAATAAGGCTGCGTTTCCACCAGAGCTGTGCGAGGATGCGTTTCCATACAAATGACACCTCGCTCGAGTCATTAATAGGTGTCATTTGTATGGAAACACATCCTCGCACATCTCTGGTGGAAACGCAGCCTTAAATAGAGTATCATTCATTTTACGAAAAAATAAGACATAGCCGACCCCCCCTAACCTTTAATCATAGGTAATAATGAATCGCCCCCGAAATAGGTACGTCAAATTGGACCCAGTAGTACAATGTCGCTAGTTCGGTGGCTAAACTTGATATGTAATAAATAAAATAAATAAATATCTTGGGACATCTTACACAAATCGACCTAGTCCTACGGTAAGCTCAATTAAGGCTTGTGATGTGGGTACCAGGCGACGATGTATATAATAGACAATATATGTAATATACAGGCGACGATATATTTAATGAATTTCATAATTATTTAGCAGTCCTAGGCCTACACAACACTTATCAGTGGTACCCAAACTAGAACGAACTTGTATCTAACCCTTTAACCTTTTGACCGCCGTAGTCTAATATGTCCGACAATCCATACCCAACTCACCTCGCCGGAATCAAGAAAACGGAATTCTGATTTTGTTTTAATAATTTATTAATAAGTCCTATTTAAATGCAAGCGCTGATCTGCGTAATGTACATTAAACGTAAGTTTACGCGATTAAGTCCAGTTATCGTTAAAATACGAGTGATAATCGCCAAAATTTAAAACAATACACTTAATGTAACTTTGTATCGGTGGCGTCACGGACGGTCGATAAACAATGACAGCGGTCAAAAGGTTAAACCCCTTTTCCCTTCAGATCGGCGATTACATCCTCACCCCCGACATATGCGTCGAACGCAAGTCCATCTCGGACCTGATCGGGTCGCTGAACTCTGGCCGACTGTACACGCAGGCGACGCACATGTGCCGCTGCTACGCGCGCCCTGTGTTGCTCATCGAGTTTGATCAGAACAAGCCTTTTAATCTGCAGGTGAGATTATTATTTAAAACCACGTAAAATACCACGTATAATACGTCACATCTGAAAACGTCATCGTCACATCGTATCTGGTTTAGTTAGCTGAGTAGTGAATGCGAGGTTTTAATCTTTGATTCGACACAAATAAAGGATGATAGTCATTAGTAGTGTGTTGAAGCATCCTTAGCAAACTATATTATAAAAAAAAAACTGGTTCGGATAAAAATGGGCCAAAGACCTCATGGTCTTTATGTCATGTGTCCAATAAGTAGTTTAGGGTTAAGTCAAAGTTATTTTTATAATTTAAAATTTATTAACCTTTTAACCGCGGTTAAAAAGCTGGTCCGATTAAAAGAAGAAGTGGGCCTAAATCCAGTAATTTGATTTAAACTTTCGAGTGACATAATAACTATAAATATAATTAAACGGTTAAACTAACATTTAGTCACTACGCGCGACATGTTTCGGAGAGTCTAGGTCTCCATTATCAAGCACTGAGCCTGCATTCACGCCTCACGACTCGCGAGCGTGGCGCGTACTTATACTGGCGAAACATGTCGCGCGTAGTGACTAAATACTCTCGAGTTTAACCGTTTAATTGAATTTATACCTAGTCCAGTATTTTATACTATCAAATTAAGGATTAAGCAATAGTACATTACTATAGAGGACGGGAAACGAAGGGTTACAGGCCAAGTAGATATGGGTCGATTTCAGAGGCAGCGCCAAAAGTTGGTTTGTGGAATAATTCCTATAATATTGCAAAAACCGACATACTTTGTACTAGAAATAATAATAAGGACACTTCTGTAACTGTAACAATAATAACGATCTTGCTATTAAGTTATATTTTTGAGTAAATGCAAAAATTAGTGCCTATTTTTCATTCGTGGTAGTGGTCACTTTCCTGACTATTCACAAGTAAAAGTGAATTTAAAAAAAAACTACCCGAAGAAATCGTAAACTTTTGCCTTTCGGTTACGTGTCAATAACAATAAAATCAACCGACAATCTATTGGTTTTAATTTGCAAAACTAATAATACTTTTTCTTTAAGTTTAATTTTAAGACAAAATTAACCATCATTAGTGTCGAGTAAGTGAAATACACATCAACAACCCCACTCTGTAAGTTAGCGGCATCTCTTCCCCCGCGCGACGTAGAGGGGCCCCAGTAGCCTACAAACGTTTGGTGACGGCGGACGCGTGCGCTCCGATTATGGTGAGAAATTTATATTTTACTTGATTTCTGTGCAGTAGACAAAAATCCAATCATTCGTGTTCATAGTGGTAAAACAGTTAAATATTTCAATTAGAGGTTAAATAAGATACGCGTTTATTAGGAAGAATGTGCACGCATTATTTTGTGTACTGCGGCGGCTTCTGGAAAATTCCGTTACTTTTTAAATTTAATGTTTTGTTCAAAACTTCATTCGTGTCGCTTCATTCGTGTCGATTTTCAAGTAACACTAATGAAATTGAATTGCACACGAATGAACGGTATATTTTAGTGTAACGAAGTTGTACTTCATACTTTTTTAACGATCCTATTTTTAACGCGATTGTTTTAAGAACCTTCTTAAAACTTCTTAATATACCTGTATTAGTATGTTTAATGCTCAGTTTAATTTTTACCTCGCATTTAACTAACATTTTTCGAAATCTGTATTTTAGTAGGTATTACAAATTATATGGGCCACATTGACCTCATGAATATAATATTTTTAACCCCCATTGGTCGGCCTATTAAAAAAATATGATTGCCATAACAAATATAATTTGTAGTACCTACTAAAAATACAGATTTCGGAAAATGTTAGTTAAATGCCAGGTAAAAATTTTTGATTGGGTAATTGATGTGTCGATTGACTAAACAAAGGGTTATGTTATCTTAGATAACCCTTTGTATTGTACTCATCTCAAATTAGTTTTCTTTCATTGAAGATATAATTATTTTTTTGTTCATATTCTGAAAATATTGTAGGTCACATAATACGAGTATTATCGCCGGCCCATATAGACACTACGCAATGATAACCTTAGTATGTTGTATCGAGTGCATGTATAAATTTTATATTTTACTAGATATTTAAATCTATGTTTGTGACTTTCTATTGTAAAATGTTTCTGGTGTGCAATACAGTATTTTTGTATTGTATTGTATTGTATATTTTTGTTTAAAGGTTTAAAAATGGCGAAACAAAAAGCAATAAAAGTGAAGAGGAGTTAGAAAAAAGGCGAGTTGCTAGGAGGAAAAAATATAAACAAATGAAGAATGACCCCGAAAAGTATGCTCTCGAAAAATCTAAAAAAAAGGAGGCTTATCTAAAACGAAAAAGAGAAAAAAAAATCAAAAGCATCGATCAGATGTCTCCAAGGGAACAGAGAATCCAAAGAAAGTTATGGCGAGAAAATGCTAAAAGATATTTAGAGAAGAAAGCGAAAGAACGGAAGATTCAAGAAATAACAGTTTCACAAGCAGCGAATTCAGGCGAAGAATTAGACGGGGATGGCGAGGCTTCTGATCCGTTGATTGCAATAAACGAAAACCTAAAAAAGAAAGAAGAAAATATGAAACAAAAATGGCGAAAAAAAATTAAGGCATTAAGGTATAAACACACTAAGGAAAAAAAAGAAATGACTTTAATTATCAAGAAATATCAAAACAGATGCAGAATATTAATGAGAAAAATAAACAGAATGAAAGAAAAGCAAAACGATCAAATTGAATTTAAAAATCAAGACTCTGCTGTACCATGTAATGAAACTCAAGCATCGAACGATCCAGATAACACTAAAGAAACGATTAAGGAACAGGTTCAGTCGAAAATTGATGGTAAAATGAAGCGTCGAACTAACTTGGATCTTCGTAAAAAATGCGTACGCGACACGTTTGAGCATAAAATTAAACAAGGCAGTGACAGCATCCAAGATATAATAAAACTTTTTTATGAAGATGATATTAACAGTCGTATTGGCGCAGGAAAAAAACAATACGTTAAAAAATATGGAATACAAAAACAGCGCCGTTATTTGCTGGATTCCGTTAAGAACTTGCACAAAAAATTTCGAGAAGAGAACCCTAATTTGATTATAAGTTACGTCACTTTTTCAAGACTACGTCCGTTTTGGGTATGTTTGCCCCGAGATGACAGAGATACATGTGCATGTACAAAACATACGAACATAGATCTGATGATTTTGGCTTTAAGAAAAAACAAAATAACTGAACTGAGGAATACACAAGAGATGTTAGATTTTCTTTGTTGCAACAAATATAACGTAAAGTGTGTTGCTAGAAATTGTGAATGCTGCAAAAATAAAGTCATACCATACACAGAATTTAATAACGAAGAGCAGATTGTGTATCACGAATGGTGCAGAGACAAAAAGAAAGTGGGCTCTAAGGAAATAAACATTGTAAAAAAAAATGAAAGAAAAATAAAACCTAAAGATCTAATACATAAACTAGAGCAATCTCTTCCGCAGTTCTTCATTCACACTGTGAATATCCTCAATCAATACCAAGCTATTACGCAGTTAAAGGAATCTCTGAACGATAACGAAACAATATTACACATGGACTTTTCTGAAAACTACTGTTACAAATTTGGCGAAGAAGTGCAAAGCTTGCACTTTGGAGGTAGTCGAGGACAAGTGTCCCTTCATACCGTGGTGGCTTATTTCAAGGAAGAAAGAAAAACTGTTCCTTATTCTCTATGCACGATCAGTGAATGCACTCGCCACGATGCACCAGCGGTTTGGGCGCATCTACAGAGAGCGTTACAATTTGTGTTTGAAAAATGCCCGAATATTACCACCGCACACATTTGAACAGATAGCCCAACTAGCCAATATAGAAATAAACAGATATTTTACGTAATGTCGCAGCTCTGTAATGACTTCCCATCTTTAAAAGTAGTGTCTTGGAACTACCAAGAGGTCGGACATGGAAAAGGCGCTCCAGATGGCGTTGGTGCAGTGATAAAGAGAAGTGCCGATTATCAGGTTAAATGTGGACGCGACGTTGGAGATTTTTCAACTTTCACAGAAGTTGTCAAAGCAAATGTCAAAAATATTGAGATACGAGTAGTTGAAGAACATGAGATAATAGAGAAACAAATTCTTCTTCCCAAAGACATATCTCCCTTTAAGGGTACTATGTCAGTACATCAAGTCATCTGGAATTCTGAATCTGAATTTCTTGAGTTCAGAAAACTCAGCTGTTTCCTGTGCGTTAAGAATACTTGTTCTCATGATGATAAATTTATGCAATTGCATAAAATCTATAAGACAGCCACCTTACCGCTTGTTGAAAATGTTAGAATTGTGCCAGAAAAACGAATCAAAGTGTTGAGTGATATTTCCATTCAGTACAATAATCCGCAAAATCGTGGAATATCCTCAAGTTCAGGAACATCTATAACAGACAAAATTAGTCAACATGTAACGACTCTAGCCAGAGTAAAAGGAGAGTGGACAAATCAGACTTTCCTAAATACCGAGAATAAGGTATCTGGACATGAACAAGAATTCTTAAAATTTATTAATAAAACTGATACGACCGATACCAAGAAAAAAGTTGAAAAAAAAAACAAACAAGAAGAAGTAAGAGGAAGTAATTTAAATAAGTAATGACGACCTGCTATGACTGCTGATTTAAGAGTATATGATTAAATCTAGTAAAAAAGTAGAATAAATCACTAAGATAAGAGAAGAATAAGTACAAAAGACTGATTAATATAAGAAAAAGAAAAGAACTGATTAAGATAAAATTATTAGTAAGTTTAAAACGAATTAAGATAAGAAAAATATAGACAGAAATATAGTAATGAGCCAATAAAGAGTCGTAGACCAATATTGATTTAAGACTGATTACTAAGGAACTGAATAAACCAAAAAGTGAAAAAAGGGTGCTGTTCTGCAATACACAAATAAATAATAATCAGAGAAAATATGAATAAATAGTGATAATTAAAAAAAAGTTAATAAAATTGCTTGCGATTTTTGATAAACATGCTCCATTAAGACCGACGCGTGTTAAACATTTTCCTGCTCCGTGGCTCACGCCGGATATTAAAGAACTGATGGCTAAGCGCGACAGAGCTCGCATCAAGTATCGGCATGATTCATCGGCTGTGAATCAGAATAAGTATTTTTCATTACGAAACCGATGTAATAAAGTCTGTAGAAGTGCAAGACGTCGCTATATCCACCGATCTATTGAGGATTGTCCTCCTGCGAAACTATGGAAGTTTCTAAAATCTCTTGGGGTGGGCAAAGCTCAATTAAATTCTTCAAACAACTTTGACTTAAATGCATTAAATATTCACTTCAGTACTTCTCCAGTAATTCTCGATGCTTCTATTAAACAATCTACACTGTCACTTCTTGCCAACATAATACACCCTGATTTGCCTCCTTTTGAACTTGGTAATATTTCGCCGCAAGATACACTTACAATTCTAAAATCTTTTAAGACGAAGGCCGTTGGCGAAGATGGCCTGGGTGTGGACATGCTTATGCTTGTGGCGGATAACATCGTTCCCGTCCTTTCTTCTATCATTAACTTCTCCTTATCCACGGGTACATTTCCTTCGTCATGGAAGAGTGCCCACGTAATTCCACTCCCCAAAACCTCTAATCCTGTCGATTTCTCTCAATACCGTCCCATATCCATTCTCCCTATTTTATCTAAAGTTATAGAACATTTTGTTAATCGCCGCCTCCTATCTCATCTTAATATGCATTCCCTGTTAAATCCCTTCCAATCTGGTTTCCGCCCCGGGCATAGCACAGTCACCGCCTTGGTTAAGGTCACCGACGACATTCGTCTTAATATTGAGCATAAGAAGCTCACAATCCTCGTTCTCCTGGATTTCAGTAGTGCTTTCAACACTGTTAACTTCGACATACTTCTCGCTATACTCCGTACTCTTAACTTTTCTGAAACAGCGATTTCTTGGTTTCGCAACTACCTTATTGGTAGGAGGCAGCGGATGAGAGTTGACGACAAGCTGTCCGACTGGTGCGAACTCTCCGCTGGCGTCCCCCAAGGTGGGATACTTTCTCCACTTCTTTTTTCAATGTTCATTAATGGAATCACCAGGGTCGCGTTTTATAAAGTTACAATTTACAATTTCGCTGTTTGCCTCTCTAACACACGTACATATTGGCTAGAAAGAGAGGCAAACAGCGAAATTGTAAATTGTAGCTTTATAAAACGCGACCCAGGTCCCTTAGTTCCTCTTATCACTTATATGCGGATGACCTACAGATATACTCAGCGGCTAGTATTGAGGAATTGTCGAGCTTAGTTAATAACATTAACAGTGATTTAGACTTAATTCGGTGTTGGGCTTATAATTATGGTTTAAAAGTTAATGCGAAGAAATCGCAAGCGATTGTTATTGGTAGCCCTTACTACATAAATAAGCTCTCGGACATGACGGTTCCAGATATTTATTTTGGTGATACTTCTATTCCTTTCTCTTCGACTGTACGAAATTTGGGTATTGTCATGGACCAGACGCTTTCTTGGACAACCCATGTAGCGGACGTTAGCCGAAAGGTGTTTGCGTCACTTCACTCATTGAGACGCCTACAAAATTTTCTTCCACTTCAAACTAAAATTACCCTAGCGCAGTCTCTCTTGCTTCCTCTTCTGGATTATGGAGATATTGCTTTTCTAGATCTGAGGGAGGAGCTGCTGGATAAACTTGAGCGTCTACAAAATGTATGCATTAGATACATTTTTGGCTTGCGAAAATATGATCATGTTTCTCAGTTTCGTTCTCAGCTCGGCTGGCTTCCGATCCGTCGTCGCAGAGACGTACATATCCTGTCTTTACTTTTTAATGTACTTTTTAATCCTTCTTCGCCTCCTTACCTTTCCGAAGGATTTGTTTATTTAGCTGACGGTAGTAATCACCGCTTGCGTTCGAGTTCTAACCTTACTCTTGCTTTACCGTCTAATAGGTCGCGTACTTACTCCAGATCCTTTTTGGTGCGTGCTGTGAAATTGTGGAATGGGCTTCCATTGTCCATCAGACAATCCCAGTCTGTTGCGTCATTCAAGAACAATCTGAAAAAGTTGTGGCTCTCCGATATTTTGTGAATTCGTTGGGTATTTATTTATTTTTTATATATATATATTTTTTTTTATAGATGTGTAGTATATGTACGTATATTTATTGTATATTTTAACCATATATGTGTATTTTATGTACGAAGTTAGCTCAGTAAGTATTTAATTGTTATTTGGTACTCTAATACATTCACCACAGTACACGTGTATGTTTGTCTATCTTTTGCTTCCTATACGCAACTCCTTTGCTCAAAGGTTAACTGGAAGAGATCCCTTACAGGGATAAGTTCGCCTTTGTACCTGTCAAATTTACTCTTAATATGTGTATTTTTACCTCTGTGTTTTGTGTACAATAAAGAATTTACATACATACATACATACATAAATACCCTATTGGACCTATGTAATAATTAATCGTAGACTGAGATTGATGTGAGACTGATTATTAATCGAAACCAAAAAGTGAAAACCGGCCAAGTGCGAGTCGGACTCGCGCGCAAAGGGTTCCGTACCATTATCAATTTATTATTAAAAAAATACAGTTAAATCAACCTACCTCAAAAACTATAGGAGATAATTTTATCAAACCAAAAATCGTTGATAGAGTTTATTAATGTGCATAACATATATTTTTTTCAGAATTTTATATCGCGTAGTTTAAAAAATAGAGGGGGGGGGACACTTTTTTCAGACTTTGAGACCTGATATCTCGAAAAAGATTTGCTTAAATAAAAATGTGATGTATAAACCTTCATATCATTTTCAAAGACCTTTCTATTAATACCCCACACGCTTATGTACAACTAAAAAAAAAATTCTATCCCTCAGTTACATGTATGGAGGGCCCCCACCCCAATGGTTTTTTGTACAATTTAGTATCACATTCCTGTAGCGGTTCATACAACACATATCCTTACCAAATTTCGTTACTGTAGCATTTATAGTTTCCGAGTAAATTGGCTGTGACAGACGGACAGACGGACAGACGGACATGACGAATCTATAAGGGTTCCGTTTTTGCCATTTTGGCTACGGAACCCTAAAAAGGATGTTACTACAATACACAAATCATTATTAATTAGAGAAAGAATATCTTTAGCAACCAGTGTCCAATAAAAGAAATTTAATAATCAAAATCTTGTTTTTATTAATTCCTAGTAATACTTTATTGTTACTATCATTAATATAACATAGTTACATTCCCTTTACTACTTACTTTTAAGAATCCTTCAAGATAATAATTCACGGAACTGAAGGTAGTAACTTGTAATATAATAAGTTTTTCATTAGTGTCGCCTATACTTCATTCGTAATCAAACGAATTTCATTAGTGTAGCAACAAACTCATTCGTGTCACACAAATTACGATTTTTTACTATTTATATCGTGATGAGCACTATGTTTTTAAGCCGCTAGTTTAAAACAACGTTAGACTAGTCATTAAAAGTTGTTAGATGTTAAAAAAACGGGAGTTTAGAAAAATCCCCAAAAAGTGTCATCTTAATTCGTAACGTGATATCGACCCATATATCTGGCCGAAGGAACTGAGGCCAGATAGGAATACGCGGCCTGTAACCTTGTTTCTCGCCGAGATTTGTATAGTGCTTTTCTCAAACTTGCCATGAAATACGAGTAAATCTAACTGATTTCGCCGAACCATACTATTTGATTTGTAAATAAACCAATAGTACAGTATCGTACAACATTAAAAAAAAACATTCGCGCCATTATTATTTTTTATCTGATTGAGGTATCCTTTTACCTGGTGGTATAGACATTAATTTTTAGGTTATTTTTTTTCTGTGGCTGAATGTCAAGACATAGTGTCACAATTTGACGTTTCAAAACAAAAGACAGTTTGTTTGCAGTCCTAGGTGTGAAATAAATACATGAAATCTCTTTACATATCATCTTAACATATGCCACCGGATACATAGTATTTCCGGGTTTAATTTAAAGTAAGTAACATCAACATTCCGTAGCAAGTTTGAGAAAAGTTTTTTTAATTATTTATTTTATATTAAGTGGATACACGAGTAATTCCTCCAGTGTATTGAAAGATCACAATGACAGGGCCACCTGTCGGTGTCGACGGACATGTCCGGCGCGGACATCCAACAGAAGCTGCAGCTGCTGACCATACACTTCCCGCGCCTCAAGCTCGTGTGGTCCCCCTCGCCCTACGCCACCGCTGAACTCTTCTACGAACTTAAGGTAATGTTCATTTTTTCGTCAAGTAATGTTTGAACGTTTGAATTAAGATCACGTACACAAAATTATAATCATATACATTTACATCGAGTTCGCAACTCACCTGTAACTATTACTTATTCTGTGCCTATAATGAAGTCATTATACAACGCTGTAGGTAACATTTCATCGTAATGGTTGGTATGGTAGACTGGGTAGCGGATAGAATTGTCGTTCCGTTCAATCCTGTATAATGCAAATACAGTATAAAACGCAATACGATATCATGAAGCTGGTCTGACGATGGAGTCGGAAAATGGCCTCAAGAACTTGGGAACAATGTAACCCTATCAAATTTAATGGGCTGGAAAGATGTTCTTACATGTTCGACTCCAGTGACACAACGTCTGTGATCAACAAATCTTACTCCTATGCCAATGGCACATACGTGATCAAAATAACCTATCTCATACACATACGTGAAGTTCTTACTCCTATGCCAGCGGCATAGAAAGAACGGTTTCGACACAACTGTTGTGTCGCCGGCATAAGAGTGTTCGATCACACATGCGTGACACGCTTTATTAATTTTTTTATATACAGTCATGTTTTGTGTTTAGTTTTAGGTAAAGTTTATAATTTTGTACCTACGATTTCTTGTTTGCTAGCGTGGTCGCCTCGTCGACCAGTGTACATACCTGGTGGGTCACAACGGAAGAACAGCGCTGGCTTAGCCAGCTACATGCTGAGTTGTGACCCTTTTGTGGCAGGCTGTTGTGTGCTTATTTGTAATATGTGTATATGTCCATTGTGCTTGTCATGAATAAATTTTATTTCAAATAGAATGTATTTTTCCTAACTAGTGCGCAAAAACGAACATTGTGCACGCTTCGCGCGCGGAAATTTCTCTTTTTGACGCACTTGTTATGAAAATAAACGTCCCTTACACGTGCAAAAACTTTTTTTTTTACTCGGGTGATTGTCGCCCTCGTTTCACTCGGGCTCCAAGCTCCAACTTTCACCCTCGCCGAAAAAAAGTTTTCCCGCACTAGTTAGGAAATGTATTATTTTGATACAACAACTTTTCTTAAACTCCAGCAAGGCAAGAAAAACCCGTTAGTAGCTGAAGCCATCGCGCTCGGTGGTGACAGTTCCGCCGACGACGCCAACTACGAGCGCTACAACCCGCTCGTACACGACTTCCTGCGGAAACTGCCCGGCGTCACCAGCAAGAACCAGCCGCGACTCATGAACAAGGGTCTCGGGTTGGACCATCTCGTCTCGCTACAGAAGGTACTGCTATCTGAGTGTTCACGCGAGCGCTACAGCCCGGTGCACTTCCTGCGCAAACTGCCCGGCGTCACCAGCAAGAACCAGCCGCGGCTCATGAACAAGGGCCGCGGGTTGGGCCACCTCGTCTCGCTACAGAAGGTACTGCTATCTGAGTGTTCACGCGAGCGCTACAGCCCGCTGCACTTCCTGCGGAAACTGCCCGGCGTCACCAGCAAGAACCAGCCGCGGCTCATGAACAAGGGCCGCGGGTTGGGCCACCTCGTCTCGCTACAGAAGGTACTGCTATCTGAGTGTTCACGCGAGCGCTACAGCCCGCTGCACTTCCTGCGGAAACTGCCCGGCGTCACCGGCAAGAACCAGGCGCGGCTCATGAACAAGGGTCTCGGGTTGGGCCACCTCGTCTCGCTGGAGAAGGTACTGCTATCTGAGTGTTCACGCGAGCGCTACAGCCCGCTGCTGCACTTCCTGCGGAAACTGCCCGGCGTCACCGGCAAGAACCAGCCGCGGCTCATGAACAAGGGCCGCGGAATGGACCACCTCGTCTCGCTGCAGAAGGTACTGCTATCTGAGTGTTCACGCGAGCGCTACAGCCCGCTGCTGCACTTCCTGCGGAAACTGCCGCGTCACCGGCAAGAACCAGGCGCGGCTCATGAACAAGGGCCGCGGGATGGACCACCTCGTCTCGCTACAGAAGGTACTGCTATCAGAGTGTTCACGCGAGCGCTACAGCCCGCTGCACTTCCTGCGGAAACTGCCCGGCGTCACCGGCAAGAACCAGCCGCGGCTCATGAACAAGGGCCGCGGGTTGGACCACCTCGTCTCGCTACAGAAGGTACTGCTATCTGAGTGTTCACGCGAGCGCTACAGCCCGCTGCTGCACTTCCTGCGGAAACTGCCCGGCGTCACCGGCAAGAACCAGCCGCGGCTCATGAACAAGGGCCGCGGAATGGACCACCTCGTCTCGCTGCAGAAGGTACTGCTATCTGAGTGTTCACGCGAGCGCTACAGCCCGCTGCTGCACTTCCTGCGGAAACTGCCGCGTCACCGGCAAGAACCAGGCGCGGCTCATGAACAAGGGCCGCGGGATGGCCCACCTCGTCTCGCTACAGAAGGTACTGCTATCTGAGTGTTCACGCGAGCGCTACAGCCCGCTGCACTTCCTGCGGAAACTGCCCGGCGTCACCGGCAAGAACCAGCCGCGGCTCATGAACAAGGGCCGCGGGTTGGACCACGCAAATAAACAAAGTTCTAGTATGTAATTTTCTTTAGTATCAGTGATTTTACACCCCTGTTTTAGTGCTCAATCTACAGTTCGGCGACCGTTTTCTAGTCTCAATCAATTACAGAATCAATTAACTTCCAAATGAAGGGTCCACGGAAAAAACATGTCAAGTGTTTAAAAAAATCAGGGCAAATTCACACCTTATTCGGTTAAAAGTAAGGTGGTTTTTCCTTCTGTAATTTGAATTGACTAGACATGTTCTTTCCGTGGACTCTTCAAATACAAAAGAATTTCGATATTCGACGACAACAAAATATAAGGTGCAATCTGAGGTTGTTTTGTCATCGTAGATGGCATGTACGTTGTTTGTAGGGTTGAAGCTGCTATGAAAAAAAAGCAGATTGCACCTTATACGTTGTTGTCGTCGAATTTTATGTTCAGTACCTACGTATGAATCTGACAGCTCTTTGCGCCTACGTAGCGCCGTCTGGTGACAGGAAAAATATCGGTTGACCGACTACCTTAACTGACGCGTCATCCTCATCCCCATATCACACTGTATTTGGTCGTGATACACACATTTTATAGAAAATCCCAATAATCATTTACTGGTCTTATCTGTTATAGGAACAACTGGCAGAGATACTTGAAAACAAAAACGAAGCAGAAACTCTGCACTCAGTGCTGCACGTCAAGGCGAAACCTTCAGACTCCGGCAAGGAAGAAAAAACTATCGGCAAAAAGAAATTCACAGGAAAACTGTTTAGGAGCAAAGTCAAAAAACCGTAGTGTGAAGGATTTATAATTTATTTTACATTTATGCAATAATTTATATAAGGTTAATAATAAGTAAATCAAATTTATACATACATTGAATTTTTTATTTTATTTTATACATTTTAAAGCTCAGTCAGATAGGAACGGAGGCATCAGGTCACTTCTACTGAGAATTTACTAACGCCAAAAACCTAAAACAGAGGAATTAGGTGAAATGTAAATTACTATGATATGCCGTTATTTCTACATAATCAGTTAAATGTATGCGAATTAAAATGACCATGATGTCATTGTGAACATGGCAGTATGTAAGCCAGTAGCTTAACGAGATAAATTAACCTTTTGAACGCAATTATTCATGATCTTTTTCGCTACGTTCTTTCCTACTCTCCACTATTTGTGAAAGTTAAAATTATAAATGAATGAATCAACAATGGGTGAATCAACTTTTTTCTGTCTGTTATTGCCATGGTTACGGTCGCCTGAGTCACGCTGGTTTTATGCTAATTAATTTATGCAAACATGCATAAAGTCTATGTTTGTAGATGGCCCACCACGGAAAGGGTTTAAGTATCATAATTATGCATAAAACCAGCGTGACTCAGGCGACCGTAACCATGGTAATAACTAGGGGTCGGAACTATGGGTGCAAAACTTTAACAAAACTTCTCAAGTGGACTTGACATAGCACAAACATCCATAAAATATACATATCTACACACCCACACATTTCAAGTTTAAGATTCCGAGGTAGGGTATAAAATTGGATACAGATTTTTCAATAATATTCGTATTTTTCTTGGCTAAAGTGTTCCCATATGTCAAATTTAAAGTTTTGCACCCATAGTTCCGACCCCTAGTAATAACAGACAGAAAAAAGTTGATTCACCCACTTATATGATATGAATGAAGGCTACCCTGACATGCGTTCTTGGCGCTAAGGACCCGACCAAATACGACAACTATATACGTTCCTCGCGTTTTTGTTCATAATGTTAAAACTTATGAGCAAAATCATAAAATGAGCGGAAAACGTGTCTGTATTACACATTGGATAATAGTTATCGGTAGTTCGGGTTAGTGATAATAATTTTCCAAATGCATCATGTATTTAATGCAAGATTTTGTCGCAGTAAACTTACCACGAAAAAGTAAACGCAGCACGATTTTAACACATTCCTGTAGTTGCACACCAACGCCAATGCATTATTAAATCATTCTCATTCATTATTTTTACAAAATTATAACAGAACACCCTGAAAGTTGTTTAGTTTACTATTTTTATGCGTGTTCGAGTCGGTAAATAAAGATTATAACCTATAATATTCTTTGACAATGTTGACGTTGACATTTTCTGCGTTTTGTGATTGCATCTAGTCATCTTATCATCATTCACTAAAACAATTGTTACTTATGGAATTTTAGGATTTATATAAGGTCCTAATTTATTAGATGCATATATTTTTACAGCTGATAGTACTCGGTCTCTGGAGTATATTAAACCGTGAAACATTATAGCTTTTACGATGATTTTTTGGAGAAAACGGAAAAACAAATTTCCTACGTAAAATCACCCTGTTTTTGTGATTATTAAATGAAAACTCATTGAACAGATTCTAATACCTCTTTTACGTACCACTTAACTGGAACTGGCCACTTCTTGATTGTCAATGTCATGTTATTTTCCTTTGGATTGTATCGTTTGATGACATGACAGACAGTGTTATTGTGACATGTGATAATGCACACATGATGATTTTTTTTAGACGAAATTATAATAAATTTTTTTGTTAGGAAAATGAAATCGAAAAAATTACATGAAAAGATTTCTTAATTTATATTTAAAGTTAATTATTTTAATGTAAAGTATCATGTGTTCAAATATCTGCAACTAATAAATTAGGACCTTATATGTTAAAATCATCATATTATATAAAGGTTTGTATTTTACACTAAATTCTCAAACAAATTATTTAATTATCATTAATATGGAACGATTTCCATGAGCATTTTACGTTTTGTTATTCCAAAACCAAGTTCATTACTTTGCCACACAAGTGAATAATATGCGTTTTTACACGTTCGTATTAAAGGATAAACGAGCACTTTACGAGCTAGTGAGGGGGAAAACATAATAATTATATACATTCGAATTTAATTATAACCGAAAGCTGCCATATAGCTATTCCCCTTTTGTATTTGTTAGCTCGACGTGTACAGTCGCCATCAGATATTTCGGAGCGAACAAGCACTCTAACGCTACAACAATAAAGACCTGCTCAGATTATTATTACAATGTATGTGTGCACGTATATGTAATTGTAAAGTGCACTAATGGTAGTTAACATATAGGCGATGGTATGAAACATATAAAAAAAATCTGACACAGGTGCTAAACTGGCTTTATAAATATATTTTTATTATAATTTTATAATAATAACATTTATAACCTAGCAAACATTTTGTTACTTAAATAGCGACAAGTTAGAACATTTTAATCGAGAAGAATTTATAGGGTAAATAATATTATTTTCGCGCCTAAAATGGTTTGCCAGGCTAATATTTTTAATTTATTAAATAAAAACAACCAATGTTCATCAGATATTTAGGTACGTTATCTGCGTTTATTTATTTTTACAATAAATAAATAAATACTCTCGAGAAGTATTTTAAATTCGATCATTTACATTTAAATACTTAAATAACTAACTGGTTAAGTGAGACGTCAACCGGACACTACTCTGGGCGACCTCCTTTTGCTGGATTACAAATAATAATAATTAGCATTTTCTGCCAACAAAATAATTTAAAATGCAATATGGATTTAGTATTCCTGAAACACTGTGTTTGAAGTAGTAGGGTCAATTCTGAAAGAGCCGAATACTCATGAATGCACTTCATATTCAGTACTCTAAACATATGCTGTAGGTACTTTGTGAAAAGTATGACCATATGTTTTCAGACTAATAAATAATAATACTACATTGTCAGGTTCTGATAAGATTAACTTAAAATTCATGGCAGTGATAGACAATAAGGTGAATAAGTACGCATTACATTGAACACAAAACATATCCATAATCTGGCAACACAATTTATCAGTTAAATGGCGGCAAATTAAAAAAACTAACAAAGTTTTGCCATAGACAGACAGTATGATATTTTTAATTTTTCATTGACAGTACGAGTTAATAATAGAATTGTAGATTACGCTCTTTATGAGGCTTAGCCTCTAGCGGCCCAGAGACCTATTAAAAGTCTCCACAAACTAAAGAAATTGTATTTCCAACCTATCCACTCAAAATTCACTGGCAAATTTTATTGTCTGGGCGGCAGGAGGTTAAAAACTCTAACCTTTAAGACCCCCAAAACTTTAAAGCAGCGGTCGGCAACCGGCGGCCCGCGGGCCGCATGCGGCCCGCGAAGGGTTCAGTTGCGGCCCGCGGACCTCCTTGACTATTTTGTATATTGTGTATGTTAAAATCACGAACCTCATCAAAGGTGATACACATTAACAGAAAACCTAGTTATAAAATGGAGGCGACAATTATTATTATTAAAATATACGTATTTCGATTCCGTGGCATGGCAAGTTGTACCGCGTGGGCTCGATTGAGATGCTCCGGGCCTTCGGCACTACGCGCAGCTCGGCCTGCGGCCTTTGCTAGTGTTCGAAGCAAACCGTCGGGTCTCCGGCCCTCCAGTTCGCTTGATAAGACAGTTAGGTAGGGCAGACGTACCGCGCGGGCTCGATTGTGACGCTCCGGGCCTTCAGCCCTACGCGCGCTCGGCCTGCGGCCTTTGCTAGTGTTCGAAGCAAACCGTCGGGTCTCCGGCCCTCCAGTTCGCTTGATAAGACAGTTAGGTAGGGCAGACGTACCGCGCGGGCTCGATTGTGACGCTCCGGGCCTTCAGCCCTACGCGCGCTCGGCCTGCGGCCTTTGCTAGTGTTCGAAGCAAACCGTCGGGTCTCCGGCCCTCCAGTTCGCTTGATAAGACAGTTAGGTAGGGCAGACGTACCGCGCGGGCTCGATTGTGACGCTCCGGGCCTTCAGCCCTACGCGCGCTCGGCCTGCGGCCTTTGCTAGTGTTCGAAGCAAACCGTCGGGTCTCCGGCCCTCCAGTTCGCTTGATAAGACAGTTAGGTAGGGCAGACGTACCGCGCGGGCTCGATTGTGACGCTCCGGGCCTTCAGCCCTACGCGCGCTCGGCCTGCGGCCTTTGCTAGTGTTCGAAGCAAACCGTCGGGTCTCCGGCCCTCCAGTTCGCTTGATAAGACAGTTA
>JALPQI010027374.1:0-14409 GCA_025490895.1 Thaumatotibia leucotreta
TGTTAACCTTTAATTGTGAATTAAAATAATGTATGAAATGAGTCGAATCATGAATTAGTCAGATCAGATCTATCTCAGTTTTAAGAGTTTTCGTCTTTTTTGTTGATATTACATGGAATTTGCTATGCGTTATTAAATCCTATAAAAGTAGCGTTAACTTTTTACATTCTCTACGTCTCATACAAATGTGCTTTTCGTTTTAACAGACTTCAAAATAAGGATTAGGTTATTCAATCTACGTTTAAAACCTGTTCTTAGAATATTCAGATTGTTTACATTAAACTTCACAAGTTCACAATTTAGAAACTTTAGATAATACTCTGAAGAGCCTGAAGTATATAGTGCTGCCCTCTATTTCTTTAAGTGCCAAGCTCGGCTAGCCGTATTACTCGGCGCCGGTAAACGTTGCCACCACTAATTCACAGATGGCGCCACCTGAATGAAAATAGGAAAAACCGGCAAACATGCTATTATTGGCCGAATATAATTCTCAAGGACCTCAAGGTATTTATGTAGTGGATATGATATCATAAGTATGTGGGAACGATATTATTAGGTTTAAAGCATTTAAATAGCGCATTTGTGTTTAATTTGGTAAAACATGTTTTTATGTTTATGTATGACTGTTTCAAAACAAAATCAATTGTGCAAAAAGTTTGTTACTCAGGATCAGATTTGCGGCATACATATAAATAGTTCAATAGGTACAAACAATTCATACGTATAACACATAAATAGTTCCACCAACAAGATACCAGCTCTTTTTATACATAGAAGATAATGATGAGTTACTTACTGATTTCATTAATTTTTCAATACATGTATTACATGTATTATCCTTGTGACTGAGGAACAGAATGTTTGACCATCTTTATATAAAATATATCTGTCAGAATGTCGGATAAATCTTAATAGCTGTCCTGAACTTTTTTGTGTCCGGGAAAGAAATGAGTGCTAATTTTATCTAGCTGATTGCGAAAGAGGCCGTAAAACGTATTAAATTATTTACATCATATTTTCACACAATCCAAAAACCATACAAAATAATGAATGAAGCAGCTGACGGCCATTGTCACTGAGGCCAGCATGGAAGTCGGTCATACGTAACAAAAACCAACAATACCAACAATAGCAAACATCGGACATATTTGTATGGAATCGTCATAAATCACGCAGCCGTGACATTGAGCGAGATCACGGAAGCGTGTAGTTTGTATGGAGTCATACACGCGGGCTAATCGCCCGTGGCTAATGGAGGAAAGGCTGGTGTACACCATTGGTTAGTGAGATGCTAATCTGTCCTTGGACTTGTGTAGTTGAGAAAAGTCAACGCGGCATAATCTAGATTGTTTATGGTCTGAGTGCGGTCATTGTCTTATATTATACATAGTAGCACAGAATTAGATTTGGATAGAAGAAACAAGTTCATTCATTTGTATGGCGGCCGAGCGTGTTAGATTTTGTACTGAAGTTGTTACTTCCCTATGATTTTAAATATGTCTCAGGCCCTTGAGTATTCATATTTTTTTGTGTTGTTGCAATTAATATTGCTTAAGGAGGCATTATTAATGTTTTTGTTCACTTCAACTTACAAAATTTGACGCCCGAAAGCTGCAAGCTGCGATTAAAGACGTCCGTCCGCAGTAAATTTTACTGAGTTCATTTGACGCGCTAAACAAGAAGATACGTTTGCTTGATCTATGGTATATATGACATCTGTTCATAGTACGTTCACATCTACGAACAAATAAAACATGGAAGCCACACCATACTAAATTTCCTTTCAAAAATGATCCGGATTCAATGCATCACGGCAATGAATTTCAATATCAACCTATGAAAACTTAAACCACAATTTAAAAATAGTTGTGCCTCAAAGTTTTGATAGGCTATATTCTATAAACATTTGCCAAAGATGTTGCGCAAAATGTACGCGGTGTTAAGAAAAGCGCTATTTTCTGCCCATCTTGGCACAATCGAACGATTGTTTTTGGGGGTATTTTTGAGGTGGCGTATATGGTCGCAGGTCCACATTGAGTTAACAATAGTTGTCTAAGTCGGTAACAGATCGTTCCTCAAATATTTTTTACTCTATACGAAATATCACAAAGTCTTATTACGTCTCACTCATACAAAAGATTACGCTTATAAATGATATAGACACTCTTAGGTCGATTAATTGACTTTTGTCCTTTAGGCAGTCTAGACTAATGGAACTACCGACTACAAAAAGTAATATTAATGTCTAGAACATTCCTTTTTGTACGGTCCATTCATCCTTAGTTGTCTTATCTAGTAAACAACTTTCTAACTTAAAAGTACACGTTTTCTGTTGTAAACTGCTGTTTCCTAGATTAAAAATTAAGCAATTTACTAATCACTACGGACGGACTGCACAAATACGGACTCAGCTATTTTGGTATAGGCAAATATTACAGTTTACAACAGAAAACATAATATATAATTTTAGGTTAGAAAGTTGTTTACTAGATAAGACAACTAAGGATGAATGGACGGTAGTATCTTTTCTTGACTCGACAGAATACTTTTTTTAGTTTCATATAGCGAGTTCTTTAGCGAATAACACGCATAGTTTGTGTTACCGAACTTTATAAATAACCTTTCTCTTCTATTTTACTAAGATCGGTCGTTAATCGAACGGGAGAGTTACAGTTGCAGACTAAACAGAGAACATCGAATATAGAAAAGAGGTAGAATGATATTGCTTTTTAAATACTGTTACTGATCTTGATAATCGTAAATTAAAATCACACGGTTGACGAGTACTAAGAAAACGTAATATATAGGAGTAGCCGTACCATTAGTTGGACAGTAAAAGATACGTTAAGTTTACTCGATACGTACCTAATGCTGTAGTATATTGGAGCGAGCGTGATGGCGATGGTATCGAGGAAAAACTATCGTCACCGATACTTAGGCAAAGTCATGGTACGGCTACAGGCTATTTAACCCCGTTATTCCTAGACGTCTCCTAAATTAGCAAGCCGATAAATATCGTCGGTCCCTTATCTTATCAATATGTCTAAGAAGGGACAGACATTTATCGGCTAGTTGGTTTAGGATACGTTTATGTGAAAAGGGGTAAGCCTCTAAGCCTGCAACAAATAACTTCAAAACTTCAGTAATTTCCCTTAGTGGACAGGTAAAACTTAATCAAAATTTGAACTAACAAGGGAATATTTACCTACACGCCGACTAAAATGATTTTGTCTAAAAATATCTTCAGTCTTGCCTTTTTATGCCATTGAAAATATCAATAGTAAACCTAACTTAGATCTACAACAATTCTTTATCGCATTGTACCTAAGATGCCGTTAGCAGATCCTCGCTGTATGATAATGCTGATACGCTATAAAAGGATGCGCCAAAATACTAGTCCTTCGGTAACTTACTTCTGTTATTTCTCCAATAAAGAAAATAAATAAAATAAATAAATAAATAAACTAGTTTCCTCAATCAGACGTATTTCGGTTCGGCAAATTATTTTCGCGCGCGAGGCCCTTGTTAATTTTATGTCACGTCTATTTTTATCGAAGTAGTTCAGTTTATCTATACCTACCTATTTTACCTCATCTTTCCACAACAATATATAAACAGCTACTATATAACTATAGTGTTCCGTGTGTACATCGCTTGAGTAATTCATGGCGTAATAGTAATTTATCCTAATAAAAAAAGTATTTTGATTGCATTACGCAGCAAAAAAGCTCTCGTAAACAACCGTACTCGTCTCAAGTAATTTAGCATTGAGATGATTTGGATGTATATAATATACAAGATGGGTAAAAAATAAGTCCCGTTGCCTGTGAGCTTTTGGGACTAAAAATAGGCCCCCTGGGGGCTTTTTGAAATGTTCATAAAAGTTGTTTTTTTTTTTAAATGTGGTATGTACCACATTTAAAAAAAAACATTATAACTAATTTCCAAAAAATATCTTAGGGCGCCTATTCTGCGTCCGTCCTAAAACCTCACTGGTTCACTGGCTGGCATTGATAATTAGACATAAAAAATAGTGAAACTATTTCACCGCTATTCTCACATTGTATTTGATGATCATTGAATTGGTCCTGTGGTTATGAAAGTGCTACTTTCTGGCTCGTAAATTCTAGTAAACGATAATTACTTATCGGCAATCAATAAAGCAAGGTGCTAATTACTAATTGACTTTAATTATTTACATTAGTTGCAGGTCCGTACAAATTTTGAGTATTCGTAACTCAGTGAGGGCATCTAAGTGGTACATCTATTTTCTGAACACAAAAATATTTATTCACAAAACCATTAATTATAAACACATTACAAAAACATTGACTTAAATAGTATAAATTAAATTAAATCTAAAATAAAAACTAACTCTAGAAACCTAAGCCTCGTTCCGACTACCACCTTGCCCAAGTCTGTAAATTACATTTATATGTGTACTTTGTCTGTGTATCTACATTACAAAGTACATTATAGTCATATACTAATGTAATCGGAAGGAATAATCGGATTATTTCTTGCCCAGATACGACTCTTTATGCGTTTATCACAAAAATATTTGCTCCTCTATGGTTATGGTTGTTTTGTTATGTCTCACTTTCGCACACATATCTGTTAGAATGTGACAGCACGACGAAAAATGATAAAACAACTGAATATAGTAGTAGTAGGTAGGAGTAGGTGTATAGGTGAAATGAGTAATTTTGGGCGACGCACAAAGCTTTGTTTACACAATTTCGTAATCCACTTGATGAGTTAAGCTCTTCTCACATAGCGTGATATTTTAAGATTAATCCATAATTTTCATGTTTGGCTGAAGATACGACAAGGAAAACCTATATTAATATTGACCTTAGTGTCTCCTTGAGTGGTCAATATCATCTAGGTAAAAATAATTACTTATAAATAAATAATAATAATAATAAATATCTTGGGACATCTTACACAAATCGACCTAGTCCCACGGTAAGCTCAATTGAGGATTGTGATGTGGGTACCAAGCGACGATATATATAATAGATAGATACATATAGACTCTTAAATACATAGACAACCATGACCAAGTAACAAATATTTGTGATAAATAAATACACAAATAATGCCCTCGCCGGGATTCGAACCTGGAACCTCCAACTTCGTAGGCAGGGTCACTACCAACTAGGCTACGGAGGCTGATAAGTTTTTACTTATAGCTACGGTGCTTCTATATTAAGCTTTTATTTATGGTTTAAATCCTATTTATTAAATGTATACTAATGTAAGCGCCTGTAGAAAAACAAACAAATGTAAATAAACCTAAAATCTTGCACTATTTCATAATCTTGTCTGACTGAAATTTACTCAAAACGTTTGTAATTACATATTATATATTATCAAGTTTTAATCGTATAAAGTTATGTATGCCAATAAGCAAACACAGTTCTGTAATTAATTTACCAATTTAAGAGAAAACAGCAGCTGGAAAAAGAGAGTGATTTTGTTAACGTACGAGATAGTTTATTTTATGAGTGTCTGGAAACGCTTTAAATATTTGGCTATTTTCGCCATTTTTGAAGGCTTCCGGTTTGATAGTAATAAGAATATCAAAAAAAGTAAACGTACCGACATATTTACTGGACATGGCAAAAGTAGATTTTATCGTAAAAGTTTTCTAAAATGTCAACGTCTAGGGAGGAAACAGGGGAATACTTTGGTACGGAAAAAGGCAGCTCTCATTTCCTCTTAAGATTAATTGTACCATCATTCCAAGTATGATATTGTATTCGTATTCTATTTATAGTAAAATATTAATAATGCATTTTTTTTTGTTCCAGGTAAGTAATACTGCAATAAGTCGGGTCATATAGTGTAATGAATACAGGTATTCCTATTTTAATGCATAACTATACTTATGCCAAACGCCGCAAACTCATTTACGCATGTAAAGGGGTATTTTTTAGATAGTTTGACAGGTGTCATAGTTTGTCACTGTCACTACCATGTCCAAAAGTTAAGAGTCTCCAGACCCACCAAGCACATCTTGTGTTTGACAGCAACCCGTCTCTTTTCGATTATATTGATTAAAAAGAGACGCGTATCTGTGATTTGCTGTCAATCATGAGATATGCTAGCCCCGTAGAAATACCCATATATTGGTATTTTGTATGTTCTCCTACGTCGAGCTTTCTGTTCTTGTGCAGGTAAAATATAGAAAATAAATTTAGGTATGGTTAACTTCCTGTACAGTCGGGTTCAAAATTGCATGGACAGTTTATGAATGAATTCATTCATAAATCGTCCATGCAATTCTGAACGCCACACATGGATCTGACAACTCGCAAAACTATATGAGAAATACCCAAATACCATAGAAAGGCATTTCACTTCTAGGGATACCCAATTAGCTTTAACTCTTACAAAAAAGTTAACTTCAATGTCAGTTTTGTAATGACAAATTAAGCATGAAATATTTACGTAAATTCACTTTATTTATGTTTTTATGTCGCATAAACGCGTATTCTGTTTGAATTAAGTGATAAAAAAATGTTTTTGTTAATATTTAATGCTTAATTGTCGTTACAAAGCTGACATCGAAGTTAACGTTTTTGTGAGAGTTAAGCTAATTGGGTGTCCCTAGAAGTGAAAATGCCCAGAAATGTGTAAACGCCATCTTTTGTCAGACATTATGAGTAAACTCTTGTGTTGGATCCCATAACAGTTATCATCTGACGAAACTCGCCCTTGGCTCAGTTCCCGATCGATTTAACATCAACACAAAACTTCTACATTAATATTTACATTTTAAAAATAGAAACGATCGTTAAACCAGACTCACCTCAACTACCATTAGAAACATATCGCGAGAAAATTGTGCGTTTTTCTTCGAAAATAATGCTTGGGAACGGTCAGCAAAAATTTGGTTTACCAGTTTTATGGCCTAGCCAAGCCAGTGGTCTAAAGGCCCGGCCACGACATTGGTCTAAGACGACCAGCGGCGAGCGAATCCATGAGTTGGGGCGGGATGCCGATATGGGTACTCCCTCTCGCACGTATGGTTTTCCGCTAAGCCGGTCGCCTTATGCCGCGGCCACGACATTGGTCTAAGGCGACCAGCGGGGCGGAAAACTATACGTGCGAGAGGGACTTCCGATGTCAGCCTCTCGCTCTAGCGTATGGATTCGCTCGCCGCCGGTGCACTTACAACTCTTACAACTTTAGCTAACCTTCAATGTCCTTACCATATGTTGTCTCCGTGAAGAATCGTTAATGTAAAGATTCTACAGGGTGAGACATGATCAGGTTTGCCTTTTTTTTACTCCACTAACTATTAGCAACTAAATGCCGTAAGTCTCATTAAAAACAAACCCGGCTTTAACTTTTTTTTTCTTTTAACGATGGGTTCAAGACGATTAATAATAGTACATTACGACACAAGTGCGAAAAACATAAAATTCGAAACGAGTGGCGATGTTTTCGACACGAGTTACGAATTTCGTTTTTGCACGTGTCTCGTACGACGTTTTTTAGTACAGATGGCCCTCCGAAGTTTTGGACCTGACGTAAAATGACACACTTCTCGCACTAGAGCCTAAAAAACGCACCATCTGTACTAAAAAATATAATAATTTCAGGGGAATCCTATTTATTTTCCCGGGATCACAGTTTTTGCCTATATTATATACGCCACTGCCATGAAAAACGATCGTTAATCCCAAACCCACCACAACCATGATTAGAATCGCATTGGCGAGAAAATTGTGCGAGCGGTTGTCGTTCGGAAATAATGGCCGACCTTGGCCAAATTATACATGGGCTTTGTTGTGCTTCCGGAAATATTCCGGCTTGAACGGAATAATAAGAAAATTATTATTTTTCCGTAAAACCGAATTATACATGGGCTAATTTCATTACCTACCTGTAGAAAACGTACCCAAAAACTTGTATTATTTTATTTCATAATCAGGCGCTTTTAGAACACAATTATTTTTATTTTGTTTTTATTTTTTTATTTTATTTTATTCGGAAAACCAACAGCTACAATTACTAAGACTAGGTTTTACAAATTAGTTATCTAACAAGCCAATTAAAGGTTTCCACAGATATTATCTCCATATTTTAAAGACAAACGGGTCTTAATCGTGTAAACTTACGTTTAATTATATCCTGACGTTTCGGGCATGACGTTACACCCGTGGTCGCAGGCAGACTCTGCCTGTTCTCTGTCTGTCAAGTTTACGCGATTAAGACCCGTTTGTCTTTAAAATATGAGTGATAATCGTGAAAGTTTAAATCAATATACAATTATCTCCAACTTAAAACCTTAAACTTTGAGTTTAGATACCTACACTCAACACTCTTAGTTAAAATGATATTTATTAATTATTAATATTAACTTAAAAATAAATCTATGAACGTGTTTTACGATATGTGTCAAAGACAGCCCTATCTTCTGTTTTATTTTTTTTTCCTTTTCTAATTGCGCACGGAATAAAAACAAAAAAATTCAGTTGAATGAATATGTTTTCAAGTTTTCATGGAAAATTACATTTGTATAGGTTTACTTGAAGAATATGTCACCGCAACAATTTTTTGATAGCACTACGTAGGATATAATTATGCAATAAAAGCATAGCTCTCAGACAACAAAGATTATGACATGTTACTCCATACGTTGTCTTATCACACTTCCTTATCAAACATAGGTAACTTAATCAAATAATTCATCACCGCTTCATCGCCTGTGGTTAACGCCCTCGCCGATTCCACCGAAGATGGATAGCCACCAATCACGAACCTCCGACTTGCTTTGACCAAACGTCCTTGAATTTATAGCCACCGTATTTTGCTTTCAGAGCGTGAAAAATCGATTCCTGTTCTAAATTTAGCACTCATTTTGAGCATCACTTAGAAATTTATTATGATGGAGCAATTAGACTGTTTCTTTTCACTGTGTTTCGTAATCAACGTTTGTTGAAATAATAAACAGGAGAAATTATCATTAAGTTTTAGTTTGATGGACATACGGAATATTAATCCGTGTATTGGCCTTGATTCCCTATCGGGACGATTTGGCTGGCGAGTGAGCTCACGCATAGACGTAGACCATAGACTGAGTGGCGAACGCGAGCCTCTTTCAGCCAGTACGTCCTCGCTCGCTCGACGCAGTTCGCGTTGCTAGTCTGGCGCTAGTTTCCGAACGCACAGCTGCGCAGCGCGCGAAATTAAAAAAGTTGGAAAAGCGCGCGCTAAAAGTGTTGTGAAAAATAAAAATGGGTGTGGTTAAAAATACAAAGAGCAAAGCGAAGAAGGATGAGTTGAAGAAAAATTTGGATAACGAAAAACCGAAAAAGGATAAGAAAGTGAAAAAGAAAAATAAAGTTTCGTGTTTACAGTGCATCAGGTCGCCTTCGGACGATGGTATGTCCCATCGACAATTTATTGTTTGTTTTTTAATTAGTCACTTTTATGGAAATGTTTTGTTTATCATTATCATTCACGAACGGAAAAAAGTTGATCGCGTCGTTGTTATTTCGTTGGCATTGTCGATAATCGTTGTTTCCTTTTCCTGTTTTCTTTTACCGCGAAAAAAACAATGCGCGAAGAAGACAATGGTAGAACAATGTAAAAAAAGTATTCAACTATCAGTAATTTTCGACATTGCTTAGTTAAATTCTAGCTTTCATAATGAAAACATATTGATGATAACAGATAGCTTTGCAATTTTTTGAGGAGTTATTTTCCTTGTGTTTTAATGTGTATGAAGTTTTAAATGGCAATAGTATAGTTTATTTTTTTGAGAGTGACTAATTAAATCCTAAAGCCAACTTGTTTTGTCGATTATCAATCACCAAAAAGTTAGTAAAATATTTCGAAGACATCTTCGGCCATTTACGTAGACGTTTATAAAGTTAATTCGAACCCGACGACTACTTTCAATGTCGATTAGCAGAACCGCATATCGTCATCATTGTCGTTTAACTTGTACAGTCAACAAAAATGTGGTTTACCACTTTTCGACTTTATTACCACGAAATAAAGTCCAAAAGTGGTAGAGCACACTTTTTGTTGAATGTACACCGCTGACATTAGCGGTCCATTAACAATAAAAATAGGAAAAATGCAAAAAAAATCTACTTTCTATATTATAGTACCTATACGGTGTAAAAATTGTAATGTTTTAGTGGCTCAGGAAAAATGAAGTCAGTGAATGTTTTTATTCCGTAAAAAAATGGAGTCAGTTTATTCGTACGATACTAAACCACTATTTTTTACCTAAAATTTATTTGTTTACTTATATTGGGAGCAGAGTACTTTTTTAAATAGTTTTGAGCGAAGGAACCCTACGCGCCTTGATATATGTATGTATAGTTCTGTGGTACAGTCAAGGGCAAAAATATGTATACACTTTTGCACCTTATTTTAACGGCATAAAATAAAAAAGTGTATACATATTTATGCCCTTGACTGTACGAGCCACCTAGGCCTATTTCTCAAAAGCGCAACTAGTAATACAAGCGGAATTCCTTGGGTCCATTGTTTAACAAAATACAACTAATATTATAAGCGTAAGTTTCTTTTCTATCTCTCTTACTAGAAAGAGACTTCCGCTTGTATTACAAGTTACAAGCTTTTGATAAACAGGCACCTTATCTAATTACACCTGCTAAAAAGAGACTTCCACTTGTATTACAAGTTACAAGCTTTTGATATACGTACGGGCCCCTGGGGCCCGTTTCTCGAACGCTTGTAACTTATAATAGTTGTAATACAAGTGGAAGTCTTTTTAACACTATTAATTAGATAAGGACTTCCGCTCGTATTACAAGTTATAAGCTTTCGAGAAATAGGCCCCTGATGGTAAGCTCTGGCCTATGTATAGGTAGATACCTATAGCCTATAAGTCTATGGAGAGTTCGCAAATTTGCTACATAATGCGAATTCTTTTGTAGTGACTCAGTGAACTGTAGACTTCGCGTCGGGCCCTAAACCTACTTCACAAAGTACCATGAAAAACAAATAATGTAAAAAAAATTGTGAAATATTAATACAGTGTATGTACCAAAAACAGTGGTGAAGTGGTGATCTATTTTAATGGATATCGTATTCTAATTAGCAACAAATAAGAAAAAAAAATTACTTAAGAAAAATTACGAGTCCAGCTAGTAAGATTTTTTTGTTATAAAGTTTTACTAACCAGTTGTATAATTACCTACGTTAGGTAGCCATACATTTAGGCATAGAAATGTATGGCTACCTAACGTAATTATACAAAACAGCTGACGAGGTTATAGAAATGGAGCAGCCAAACTCATACATAAAATATTATTTTTAGTACAGATGGTGCGTTTTAGGCTCTAGTGCGAGAAGTATGTCATTTTACGTCAGGTCCAAAACTTTGGGGGGCCATCTGTACTAAAAAACGTCGTACGAGACACGTGCAAAAACGAAATTCGTAACTCGTGTCGATTTAAAACACCCCCTATCGGTCGTGTTTTAAAACATCGCCACTCGTTTCGAATTTCATGTTTTTCGCACTTGTGTCGTAATGGACTATTTTAGGACAGATGGTGCCTTTTTTAGGCGCTAGTGCGAGAAGTTGCTCATTTTACGTCAGGTCCAAAACTTCGGAGGGCCATCTGTAATAAAAAACGTCGTACGAGACACGTGCAAAAAGGAAATTCGTAACTGGTGTCGATTTAAAACACTCCCTTTGGTCGTGTTTTAAAATATCACCACTCGTTTCGAATTTTATGTTTTTCGCATTTGTGTCGTAATGTACTATTTCCTTGCTGAAAAACATCGGTCGATAAGTAATCGTGCTTAAAAGCCCTTAAAACATTAAGTTCTGAAGTTCTCGACGTTATCTGGATTGGTAACTGAACTAATGGATTTATCGATCCATTGAATTTACCTGACACCTGCTTAGTTACCTTACACATTTTTGTATTAAGTAAATATTTTGCTTTCAAAGTAGATACTTTTTTCGATTTATTGGTATTACCAAATTCCTGGTACAGTCACGCCAAAAATATGTATACGTTAGTTTTATTCAGTATTATGTTACTTATACTATACAAACCAGCGTGACTCAGGTGACCGCAACCATGGTAATAACAGATAAAAAAAAGTTGATTCACTCACCTCTACTTTACCCTAAATTGTTTAATAAAAATCTTTACTATTTAAATCACAAACGGTTCATAAAATAATTAAATATTTTTTATCGGCTCAATAGGCCACTGTTTTTTTAAGAACCTATCTCTTAAACCATCTACCTGTCATTTTTCCAAAAGCATTTGCTTTATACTTCCGCATTCAAATTGTATGAAAACGCGTAAGGCGAATAACTTGGTTGACTGTACTACATTTACTGTCGCCAGCGATTAACACCTGTTTTTAAGCTGTCAATACTGTCAACACCCCGAATTCTATAAATAGATAAGTGCCAGCAGCGTGTATATGAGCTGAAAGCGTTCATATACATGGTGTTTCCCAAGTCGTTAATAACCTCACGTGATGGTTACGTGATCAGGTGGCTTATGCTGGTCCCGTTTTATCCATTTATGTTTGCTAACTTAACAAGCCCCTAATAATTGTTCGTCCCTTTTGGTCTTAACAATTTGTCCATAAAAGCAAAAGGGACAAACAATTATTAGTGGCTTGTTAAGTTAGCAAACGTTTATGAATAAGGGGGTAAGTTACACAGTATGACAGTATGAAGATGATGATATATGGTGTGCGCGAAGTTATTAGTCACGAAACACCGTGTACCTTATATCCACACATTGAAACACCACTATGACCATGACCTTGATAGTAACCATTAAAATACCCAAATCAATACTCCGCTATGGAAATAAACAACGCAGAGAGAAAAACTTGTCCCTTTGCCCTTTTAGCTTCAAACTCGCTATCTAAATCATAAGCTATTTATAGCGGAAACGTGGATCTGCAATTATACAGCGTCTATATAATTAGTCGACAGGTAGCCATGTGTGACCTGCCTTATTTAAAAATATATCTCATCTAAATTATCCATCATATGTTGATCTGTTCATCCAAGATAAATTCTCTACATCAGAGGTCAGTGTTATACTGGCGGGTCATACCACCAGCTTCAAATATATGTTAACGATTTTGATCTTTTTGCCTCGGACATATGTTCTAAAATGTATAAATTTTTTTAGACTATAAATAGTGTTGTGAATTACCGCGATGATGTAAACGAAAATATTGAACCAACCTTGACTGTTTTACAGTGAGTTTCGCGGTTAAATTCGAACTCAAAATATTTATTGACGGTTTAAGATCAACAATCTGTATTCCAATTTTCGTGTTGACGTGGGTAAATTACACATGTGTTTTTAAGGTTCCGTATTTATATTACAACTTACCTCATAATTAATATAAATATTGATTTAAAATGAAAATACCTAACGGAGGTACAACTACTAGAAGAAAACGAAAAAAATGTAAACAAACGTGACACATTTTACACCTGAAAGTCAATGTTCAAAAGATTCGATTGATTATGTTGATGACTGTTTCTTATCAATAAGTAATTTTTTGCAAATTTTGAATTTACATCCTTGTTCAATTTTGTATTCACAAATAATATTACCGATTAAAAATCAGGACTAGACTATGACTTGCTTTAACCTGGCTTCTAAGCCAAGGACCACCAGATCAACAGACAATGTCACTATAGATAAAAAAAATCGGAAGTACCTAGTATTGCTGACATCATCAACTTTTATTACAATACTTTTAAAACTAATTACAACAATATAAACCCCACTTCACAATAACACTGATATTAGCTTAGTTGCCGATGCGGCGGAAGGGATAAAGTTGCCAGTTATGGGATACATAATTGATGAAGGGCCTACTTTTGTAATATCGCCGTTCGTAACTGTAGACGGACACTAAGGCATTATTATGTAAGGATGCGTTCGGATATTACGTCAAACGGGGAGGCACAATTTTTGATACTTTGAAATACACACTCGATCAATGAATATGGATCAGGTGGTTTTTTTCATACAAAATAATGCAAACATGCAGATGTCAAATATTTTTCCAAAATATTTATAGTGTATTTATATTTATAGTTTCCCTAAATTTATAAATAAATCCAAAAAAACTTTAAAATTGTCGTTAGGTCGGTTTGTAGAGACAAAAATGTAGACCGTTAAAGAAAACCACCTAAATGTATGGTAATATGATTTTTTTAATCATTAGTTGCTATTTTTATATCTACGGAGTCAACTGACAATAAAATTTCGTGTTTTTCGGATCGGGTGAAAACTTCAGGGAAATTCCAATACAATCTGATGTTAAAAACGGTTCCACTTGTATTATAAATATTTATTTTAAATATTTGTAATCAGCATGTTTCCAGTAATTTCTATGAAAATATCCACCTGA
>JALPQI010027375.1:0-11631 GCA_025490895.1 Thaumatotibia leucotreta
TTCAGCAGCCCTACTGTGAAGTTTGAACTTCGAAATCCGCAAATTTCGAGGATTGGTCTCTCTCACTTTAATGACGCCTTCCTTGGATTGACAGAGAAAAATCCTCAAAATGTATGAATTTCGATTTTCGCGGTAGTAGGCCAGACTCTAATAGCCCTGCTAATAGAGTACCTATATACGTATATTATGTACACTATTATATCTACAACAGTATATGTTAATCGCTAAAACTGAATGTTTGTCAATATCTATAGTATAAATGGATGAGTACCTACGGATCGTGGATATTGATGCAGCTGAAATACAAATTACTATGAGTGCGCCTATATGTGGTAAGCTTGCTGTTTCTTCTTCCAACAACTTTTTTCAAATTCTAGAAATATTCTAAAAATATCCATAATATACTTATATCACTATTTCATTGTTTTAATGGATTAAGATAATCTATAGCTAAGAACTACACATATTTACATTTAGCAATGACGTGCGTTCATATAAGGTTTGTTCACAACTTCTATAAAATCTAGTCTTATATGCTCCTTCTTGTACTTGAGGTGATCTGTGACTTAATAGTTTTTTAACAGGATTATCGTGGTTTATGTAAAAACTCTGTGTTAGTCCATAATAGGACCGTTGCGTCACGTTATCGTACTGAGGCGGTTAATGTATTGTGACGGCCAGTAAACGGCTTTAATGGCTAACGGCAGATTACACTTAATTCATCTTAATGAGCTTCTGTTATTCATGGCGTTCGATTTTCAAAACAGTGCCGTTTTACATAAGATTCCGACTAATTAGAAGAAAAAACCTGCTTCTGTTGAATGACCAGTTAATTTGCAAGGTTTACGGCCTGTAGGTATCAGAATATTCACAATCCCCGTATAAATGTATCCGTCAGATAAAATGATCACATTTAGGGCTTATTTTTGAATCGTCAAATTAACCTATCCTTAGTTAAAATTATCACTATCCTTTTCTTAAATCATTGGTCAAAAAATGACAGAGCTAATTTGACAGGTATTGTTAACTGGGGTTTGAAAATCTGTCCTTAGATATATTTGATTCAGAGAATTCTAACTGTAGGCCCACTGGCTCTTTTGTCAGCCGCGAACTTCGATCGACAGGTTACCTTTCTGACCTCTCTGTTGCACTTGCATGATTTCGATAAAGTATGACAGGAGAGCAACATGTCGATCATGGTTCGCGGTAGGCCCTCTCATACATGTACCAGTCGAAAATAGTCCGAAATTCTAATGATTGGTTATTGGCAATTAAGGTTTTGTAGATTGTACATTATGTGAAGTAATAGAAAATGGTAGGTATTGATAATCAATTAATCATAAAAAAAGACTAACAAGATATGGTACTGAAATACTCATTTAAATATATGTTTTAAATGCATACAACACATGTGTAGCTAGATTTTTTTGAGGTGGTTTAATTCAGATACCTTAAAAGACAACTGTGTTTTATTAAATAATTTCGGTGTTTTGTTATTTCAATGTTAAAAAAAGGTTTTTTTTTTCATGATTCCTGTCTGAGACAAAGTATTTTCAATTAGCGCATAAAACTAAGTATTGGAAAGTAGACAAATGCGCACCTTTTTATTATAGTAATTGTGTGTATGTAATGGTTCCTAATGACTAACGACTTAATAAGACATTATTGTTTTTATGGAAATCGAACCATCTTAAATATAGATGTAAAACTGTAAATAGTATGTACTTAAATATGGATTACTTATAGCATTATACCTACCTACTTATTAGTTTTCTTTTTGAACACGAACAAAACGGTTTTGTTTAAATATGGCGTTGGTAAACAGGTATGGTATTTTTAGTTAAAGACGTGCTCACGATATCAATTAACTTAGTATCGCTCCGCTTTGGAGCGCGCTATCATATATTTAATAGATATAAGAAACCGATAATATATTAAAACAATGGCTTATTTGTTTCTAACTATTACATTTTACTGAATTGGTGCCTAAATGTAGCTACTATTGACTTTAAACCAATAACAACCTCAATCAATATTTAATAATTATATATAAAGCATCCGTGATCAGATGCCGTGTGGTGACGGCAGTAAGAATACATTTGTCACCACCCCAACTCCTCCTGCGGGTGTCGTAAGAGTCGACTAAGGGATTGAAGTGTCACAGACCATTTTACAAGATTGATGATGGGCAGCAGCGTCATCAGAGTGGACACATTACTGCGATCGCCAATCCGCTTGCCCAGCGTGGCGATTATGGGCCTTTACCTCCCAATGCGTCTATACGCATAGTTAATAGGAGAGGCCTACGTCCAGCAGTGGACTAACATAGGCTGATAATGATGATGATGATGATGATATAAAGCATCCATTACATCCTATTCTTCTAATATTTTTTTGTTTTTCTTTCCTCATTTTAGCCTATAAACCAGCATCGTGACATTTGCTGAGTGGCATCCTTTGTGGTCTTAAAATCAACACAGTAACAAAATCGTTTCCTAAAATGCGTTTAACATTGCGAAACGGTCAGAAACGGTTTAAAAAAATACATTTTCTCTTAAAAGAGACGGCATCCGGCAAACTTCATACGCCATTTTCAACTTCGAATTTGGTCACAAATCCGCTGCAATTTTTTTCCCCTTTCCTTATGGCATATTGTAGGTACCTACCTACCTAACCTACCCATATAGCTAACTATGTATATGCTGTTATGTATGTTGCTATATGCAGAATTGTAAGGGCATTATGGCGTGATATAACTTATAATGAATTCGTAAGGCTGCGTCTGCTGGCAGCGAATTCGGTGGCGTCTGGAAAGTTAAGCAATACTATATTTCCGTTCGCGTGAGCTACGCCTGTACTAGCGAGCGCTTAAATGCTGAATGTTAATGTTACAATTGTTAGCTGCGTTAAGTGACGTAAAAACAAAATTTATAGGCGTAACGTGTACATGTATTACTTAAACTAATCGAATTTAATCGTTGATTTATTTACTATTTATCGTAACGGTCCGAGCGTGACGTTACGCTAAGTGCGGGAAAACAGCAAGTTGAGTCGTAATGTTAAGTAATGTTAGACTGAAAACGTTGTACTATTGTACCTTTATTGTTAGCACTGTGCATTGCAGGAATCGCGATCTAATACAAATTATACGAATAAAAATTAAAAACTGTAAAAAAAATATTATCCAAAGCAATTTAGGTCCTACGCTATTGTAATAGAAATTTATAAAAAATCATTTCATCTTTGCTGCAAGTAGGTACCTACTGGTGCGAGCTATGTATAATACTTGTCTGTCATTTTTTTTGTATTTTTGTGATGATTTTCATTACCTCTGCCCGGCTTTTGCACATAACTAAATCTCAATTGGGCCCCATGGAATAATTGATGTTGTGCTAACTAGGTAGGTATGCAGGTTTTTTTTTACAATTTGGAGACTACTAATTTATAACTATAAGAATGAAGTACCTAATAAAAGTATTTGTGCGAACCATTCATTTGCTACTTTTAATTATGTAAATATTTATGAATTCCTGTTACTATAAAATATGCATCGTCGGCAGGACAGCCAGTTACCGACAGGAGACAATAATAATTGGACACAGGCACCCTACGACATCCAATTCGTAATATTAACGACTTGTGCTCCCGCCTGTACCGATGTAAATTGGCTAAGTTTGGCGCATCGGTGCGTATTGCCGAGATAACTTGCCTACATGTGTTTTAGCGAGTTCGCGTCAATGATATATAAGTAAAGATACGTTATACTCTAACAAAATGAGCGAAATAAATACTTCACATCATACACTACGATTTATTGACAGTTGACATACACCTATCTTCATTCATATTTCAAAATGCGTAAAAGAGATGGCAAAATACATATACTCGTATTTAATAAATAAAAAAGAGACAACTAGCATTTGACAATTGCGCGTGCAGTGCATTCTTAAGGTTGTTATTGATAAACATTGTTTTATCTTTGTTACTCTTGATCTTAAACAGCATAAGCTTGTCTTTTTCTCGAAGTCAGTCAAAAATGACAAAATGGCGTCCTATTTATTTTCAATAAATAGTAAAATTGAAAAAAATATATAATTCAGTTTAATTGCGCATGATGTGTGATGTTAAGGGCATTTTTGCATTTTATTTCGTAGTTTTCACTATTGTATAACATAAAATGACATTTTAGGGCGCAGTTCATGTGATTTGCGAGAACTCGGTAGTGGTACACACCTCTCGGTGGTCTGGGTAGAACTAAGAGCGATTGTTAGAATTATCACAATCTGCGCGCTTCAATTTTAGAGCCGGTGTAACATATCTTTACTTATTATATCATTGGTTCGCGTTATTTCATTACACTTCACCGTTCCCAACCGCGCCGTCTTTTGTTTATGCATGCCGGAGCCCCGAACACGAATACTTTTGAGTTTTGTTGCTCGTTTTAATTTATTCGCTTAGGCCCATGTTGGCAGCGTTAGAATTTATAAGCGACATAACCTTATACGGTTACAGGCGAAATGTTTGCTTTTAATTCCTCAACGAAAAAAAGCTACAGAGGCCCTGCCACGAACGAAGTGTTGCCTCTCTCTCGCACTCGTGATTTTGTACCTAAGTGTGACAGGGAGGCAACGCTTCGTTCGTAGTTCGCGCTTCAGTTTTCCTATTGGTCACCAAATTAGTAAAGAAAATGTTCCTAAAAAAGCTGTCATCCCGATTCCAGACGTACCTAATCATTATAACACAGCCAATTGTACCATCGGATCGCAATAAGACTAAATAATCGATTAATTTAAATAATTCGACGCACGGGGAGGAGATGTCGCTTTACGCCCCGCCCCCCGGCTAATTGCACCAATCTGCGGGACTCTGCGCCCATGCGCGCGCGCACACACGCGTGCGTGTGAGTGTGACACGCACGTTGCCAAACCACAAAGCTAGGATGCGGATCCCACGATGGTGCGTATGTAACGCATTGTTAGATTTGTTAGTGCTTTTAGTATGCTTGTATGTACTGGGACGGTTTGAATGGAGTCTTCTTTTTGTCTTTATAATAAGTTTTTTTTAGTTACGATTGTTAGGCATTAAAAAAGGTCCTTTAAACTTGTTTCATTCCCTAGGTAAGCTAGTTATTGTTTCTGTTTAGCCTATTAAGTACCTACCTAATTAGAAAGTCAGCATTTTATTTAAAGTGATATAAATTAGGAGACATCGGTTTGTCTCCTAATTTCTATCAGTATTGTAGTTTCCATCAAAATTGAAGACAAAATTCTTAAAAGCCCCAATTTTTTATTTAGTCCACCAAAATTACCTGTAACTTCATACATCATCAGCCCATGTTAGTCCACTGCTGGACGTAGGCCACTCCTATAACTATGCGTATTAGGGGGTATATGCCCATAATCGCCACGCTGGGCAAGCGGATTGGCGATCGCAGTAATGTGTCCATGATGATGCTGCTGCCCATCATCAATCTTTTATTAAAGAATAGTCAGTGTCACTTCAATCCCTTAGTCGACTCTTACGACACGCGGGAGGAGTTGGGGTGGTGACAAATGTAGATACTAAATATTGATACCTAGTACTAGGGACCTACCTACCTCAATCGTGCGATGGAACATTTTGCAACATAGCTCCCACAATTTATAAGTAGGGACTATCGACAAAATTGATTGAACGAATGTGAATTGGAAGTATTGGAACTAGATAGACGCACCCAATTTCGAACACAACCGAAGCTTTACAAAAGGCAAAGTGCAACAGGATGCAGTGCGCGGCGACAGATAGTGAAGGGCTGATGGGACAGTCCGTCTTCGGACAGGGTAATTGGAAAAATCTCATTTGCTGTCTAGCCTAGCTAGTCGCCTAAACTTATAGGGACTCGGAGAGCCTGTGATTTTCACTTGCTTTCGCTTTTTCTCAGTTTCGATTGAAGGACGATGAACCGAATGAAAGATTCTTAATTTGAATGTAAGTTGGTTTTTAAGATTCATCATTTAGTGAATCTTCACTTCGATCAAAACAGTACTAACTCAAAATGTGCCTATACGTATTTTTATGCTTAGGGTATATTCTTCTTTGATATTTTGTGAATTTGTGCTGTTTGTTAACAAATGGCATGTAATGTTCATTAAGAAATAAATTTATCTAATCTAATAAAAATCTACGAACTTTGTAGATCACGAATATAACCTTAACAAAAAATACATTAATTTTAAGTTAATACTGTTTTGATCTAGGTGTGCGATATGATATCTTTGATTTTTTTAAATATGTAGGTGCTTAGTTTTCTACTAACTGCAATTCATTTTTATGTTATACCTAGGTACTCTGTTCAAACGAACAATATCTGTCAATAGAAAAAGGCGGCCAATTTAAGTGCGAAGACTTGGTTTCTCATAGAAAATTAAGTTTTTTTTACTAGCAGTGATTGTTGGACAGATTATAAATAAGATTTAACCAAACCTCAAATGGGTAATAATAGTTTCCATTTCAACGAATCAGAGGTGTCTGATGTCTGTTACACAAAGAAAAAATAACCACAAAAGTGAATCGTAAACTGAAAAACAAATATTCTCCAAATGATCAATCGGGTGGCTACATTATAAATCAAGTGAACGTGTCAAATGGAGGACCTTGTATCGAGTTACTCAGCCAGCGTTCCCGTCACAACTTTGGAAACGACAAATACTTTTATCAGTCCCTTTAAACGGCACGATATGTTTGGGATGCATGTAGACATTCTAGAATGGTAGGTATGGGGAGGCGCGGATCCTAGGGGGGCAAAGGGGGCACCTTAGATCCTGGATTTCAATATAAAGTACTATCATATCATAAGTCAATGCCCCCTGAACGAAATCCTAGATCCGCACCTGCGGCCCAACCGCGAAAAACGAAATTTGTAAATTTCGAGGATTTGTCTCTCTCACTCTAATGACGCCTTCGTTTGAGTGACAGAGAAAAATCCTCGAAATTTACGAATTTCGATTTTCGCGGTAGCAGGCCTGGGTATGGGAAAAAAACTTGTGGCTTTTCTGGCCGGATTGTATTGATCCCTTACAAACTTTTGACCCTCGACAGAAAAGAGCTAAATAGTAAATCGTCATGATTTTTTTTTATGGATACTGCCCCGTTTCTCGCACTATATTATTATGTTTATTCTAGGACCAGTAAACGCCACTTTTTATTAATTTACAACCGATAGAAGGTAAAGACCATTTTCGCTTAATGACGGTGTCGGTAGCTGCACTCACTGAGTCGCTATTTCCACCCTGTATAATGAATGCATGGACGTATGTGTGCCCTTTCAAGAGTTCTTTCGTAAATTAACTATTTCGCACCAGCAGAATGCCAAAGAGAGTGTGTAATTGCAACATAATATCCCCAGCAAAAACCGTCGACACTCAGCCAGTAGCCGTACCATGAGTTTGCCAAGTCAACGGTACTCGATACGTAAAGCAGTCTATCACGCTCGCACTGTATTGGAGCGAGCGTGATAGACTGTTTTTCGTATCGAGTAAACGCTAACGTAACCGTTATTTGTCAACTCATAGTACGGCTGCAGCAGAATCGACGTGCGAGCAATTATCATCCCGACCGCTTTTCACACATAACGACATCTCCATTCATGGAAATGGAACATTTAAAAGGAACCATTTATAAATATAAACTTTTTTCACTAACATTCGACTTTAGTTTGCCTAGGATGTTCTAGTTCTGTATCTTAACAGCATCGCAGTTTTATTTTTGTTAACATTATTACCTACCTAACTAAATATGAAACAGGAATATAAAAAAGGCAGTTAGGTAATAACTATACCTAGAACGAGAAAGGTAGACTCAATAATTATTATTTTAACAGATATTTTCCTAGATGTTTCATAGATAGTCATCTGGTAATAGCTATTTATCTAGTCTTAAAGTTATCTTACACTCATAATAAAAATGCGTTTTAATTATCAGTTGCGTCGTAACTAGTTAATATTAATAGTGTCAATATTATTTATTGAATGTTCACTTACATACGTTAAAAAGGTTTCATACAAAAGGTCAAAACGATTATATATTTTTATTAAATGCTCGGTAAATGTACAGCATATTAAGAGGTATCTAGTTGCAAAGAGGAATTGATATCATAAATTTAATAATTAATAAGATTCTATTTGACTTTAAAAGAGATACGCGAAACAGTAGCTTGTTTAGTGAGCATTTTTAATTAACAGTGTTACAGTAGTATAGCACATATTATACATTCACACCTAAAGATATTAGACATAAGTAAACAAAGCCGGCTCCTACGGGTAGGTATGGAGACGGTGGTCAGGCGACGATGGTCGCGCGGTCGTAAACCGTCCGCGGTGAAAACGATCCCCGTTGTCATCGTAACAACTTTATGTGAACCTCGGTACACTAAAAAATACTTTTTATCGCTTCTTTAGCTGCGCAGCCGTCAACAAAGAAACTTAGCAAACTGTTCACTGACATAATCCAGAATCTTAAAGCTTCTCAGACATTTTCATGACTGCTGGAAAAAGTTTAATTAAATGACAAAGTTCAGCTAATCGGTTCGTGGAAATCGATATTTCGGGCAATTACGTGTAATAAAGTCACCGGTCGTGGGCACCACAAATGAATTCACCAAATCCAGATGTAATCAGGTCGACAAGAAGCCCGACACTCGACACGACACGATAACGACGCGCCCCGTCCGCATAAACCAACATACGTTACTGCTGAGAACGCGACCAAATCAATTCCCTGTTTCGATTCCGAGAAATGACACAGTTTCTTGACTGTCACATCACTACCGACGCACCGCTAAATAAATTCTAATCGTTCCCTGGCGCGGGCACGCCAATCTGGCCCCTAAGCACCCCGCTATAGATGAACTTTCCTCCGTGCGCGACCAAGTCGTTAAACTATAAAGAAGAGCCACCTGTCTCCACGAAAAACTTTATAGCCTCCATAAAATTAAGTCTCAAAAGAAAAAACAAAACTCATCTCATTTTTTAAGGGACCCGGGCCCATTTTAAATCGTGTTTACCTAACTTGTCACCTACAGAATGGCGAGTTTGAGTTGTCCGGGCCGTTGAATTAATTGAGGAGTTTTAAAGAGATATAGTCTGATGTACGATAAGACCCGATGCTGCCTACCGGTGGTACGACCTGCTTCGCCCCGCTACCTTCTGAGAGATTCCTTGCGAATTGGAATTTGCTAAAATAACTTGGTAACTAAACAGGTTCTGCTCGGAATACTTAAAACGTCATAATACTCATAATCAAGTAGTTTGTGTGCCTGTACTAGTGGATTATTTTATACATGTCGCAAAGAAGGATTTAATCAAATAATCACACTTACCCAAATTAGCACAAAACAATTTGTTCAGTAATTGTTTTATGCTAATTTGGGTAAGTGTACTTTTACTTTTCTAGAAACCACTAAGTTACTAGTAGTACTCACCATGCGAGCTGACCGCGGCCGAATAGGAGGGGTGCATTTGCTGATGGTAGTAGCGGGCGCGGCTGTGATGGCCGCCCTCCAGCGGGGAGTGGAAGAACCCGTCCCCGTTCGCGTCCGAGTTGACGTCGCCGGCGGCCGGGCTGCCGTTCACGCGGCTGTCGTACCAGCGCTGCTGCAGCGTGCCCGCCCCCGCGCCCGCTCCGCCACCCTCTCCGCTCATGTCCATGACCGCTGCTCCGACCTCACAAACCATGCATCGCTTTTACACACACGCACTATAAGTCCGCTCCTCTATCCGCATTTCAACAGTCAGTCTAATATGACTCGATTACAGACGAGTAACCGAATTCAGTGCTAGCATCGCACGCGCTCACGTGCTCGGCCAGTCCATGCCACGTATCTGAAACAAAAGATACACTCTGTATCACCCGTTTATGTAACTCGGTTTGTCCTTGCGCAACTTCAAAGAGAACTAAATATAATTCACGGGTCGGTGTTTAGTCAAAAAGAGACAATCAATTAAGATAATACAGGTGCGTTATCGAAAGTCGTCAGCGCTATCGGGCCGCTTGCACTTTGATTAACTGATTGTGCGAACAAGTCGATATCGCGCGATAAGCGATAAACGCGCATTAAACGGTGTTAGCCAACCGACCCGTGATTTTTATTGCCACTAAATTCGTATAGATATCAGTCAGCGGAAATTTTGATAGATATGTTTTAAAAATCAATTTGTTAACGATTAACATTTAACTGCTAACTGTTGAAAACCGAAAGGCCATGTTTGAAGAATCTCTGCTATTTATATACCTAATAAACCTCATTCATTACAGGGCAAAAAATACAGAAAGGAGTTTAATTGCAACAACTGATTAGAATTATTCATATATTTAAACAGCAACAGCATTAAAATAAATGGCGGGTGGTGTTTTTTCATAATTTATACAAGAACTGAATCTAGGTAGATACAAGCTCTAAAGAATAGCTGAATTTTAATAACCACAGTGTATCAAACATTCAACACTTATTTTTAATAAGTCGTTTATTAAATTTCCTGTTCTGGTCCTAAGAAATGCAATTAAAACATCTGGCCATGAAGTTCTCAAACTTAGGTAATAAATACTTAAGTAGGTACATACCTGTTATATCGGTACCTATTTTATTTTTAATTTCAGTAAGAGACTCGCACTAATGATGTTAAGGCTTTTAAAAATAACCGTTCTAAACTATTCCAAATGAAGATAATTACAACTCTAGTAATTAATAATTATAACTAAAAATATCTGAAAAATACAAAAAAGGTTTGTAAATGTGTGGGCAGAATTAGTCGGCAATTAACTATTCTCGTTTCAAATTTTTCAGTCCTAAATTGGTATTAAAAACTATAGGTATTTTAATATTATATAAATACGTATATTCAAGAAATAAGATGTTTGCTCGAATCAGTCAACTAGCCTGTAAAGATTTCTGTATGTAAAAGTACCTTCGAATACTCGTAGAGGTAGTAAAGTATGAGTAGAGAGAGTCAGAACGATTTAGAATTTGATTCAGCCGGTGGTCAATTTTATGTGACATTCAATCGATAAACGCAAAAGAGCGGTAAAGTCGCGTGGGGTAAACGTACACAGTGGGTAAGAGTACGCGATCCCATACATTTCAGTCCTAAATAATATTGTGATTTGATTGCGTACACTTGCCCACTGCGTTCGTTTACCCCACATGACTCTATATCCAATATTTTTGGTACCTATGTGTTGTGTAAATCGCAGACACCTTGGCAACAGATGCAACAATACATACTTCAGATAAGGAAGCCATTGAATTCGATAAGGTTCGGAAATCAAACACCGCCGTTCTTATGCACCGACACTTAAATATTACTTTAAACGAAAGTGCTAAATTATGTTCCCAGCCACTATCATACATAGGAACATCACCTATCTGTCATTTTGGTCATTCAATCCCACGACAAGAATTTAATTTAGTAATAATTATTACATTATAAAGAGATAGTATGGTAAACATTGTAATAATTTCAATCCTTTTCGGTATATAAGAAGAGGTTCACACGAGTCGAGATCGTGTATGTAGATTTGTAGAAGATAACACGTTGAGTGATCCCGAATATTTGCGTCAATCCATACATTTGACGCAAATACCACGCCTTGTGGGTA
>JALPQI010027380.1:0-19036 GCA_025490895.1 Thaumatotibia leucotreta
TAAATACCGGTTGAAAGCGACCTGCCTCCAGCGTCTTCCAGTCTTCATAAGGTCATCTGTCCATCTTGAGGGAGGACATCCTTCAGTCCGCTTGCCGTGGTTTCCACTCGAGCACTTTTCAACCCCATCGGCCATCTGCTCTGCGTGAAATGTGGCCTGCCCATTGCCACTTCAGCTTGCTATTCCGGAGGGCTATGTTGGTGGCTTTAGTTCGTGTACGGATCTCCTCATTTCTGATTCGATCAAACATAGAAACCCTCTCCATAGCTCATTGACCTACTTTGAGCTCATATTGTACAAGGGCGTTTTCACAAACTGTTGTTGAAATCACCTTGTTATTTAATTCGGACAAGTTTGGGCTTGTTCTACTCAGGATCACGAGCTCTTTCGATTCTAATAGGAGAAAAAAATGTCCCTAAATGCTTTTTCCATTACGATACCGTTTTTTTCATAGAGGTTCAAAGGCGGTAGCGTAATGGAAGGAATTAAAATTGTATGAAAATTATGGGACATATTTTTTCTCCTAACAAAATCGAATGAGATCGTGATTCTGAGTCGAATAAGCCTAAACTTGACCGAATTAAATAACAAGGTGATTTCAATAACGGTTTGTGAAAACGCCCACATTTACTATAGAATAGTTTTCTGCGGGAAAAGTGGAACCAAGTGGAACATTTGTTTTATTTAGGTAGGTTATGGACCTTAGGTTACTATATTCACTCTCGTACTCGTAAGATAAGTATATGGCAACTAATCTAATACTTAGGCCATCGTAATTAAGACTGTAATCGCAAATCAGTATTTTATCACTGTTTACATAAACTTATGTATTTATCATTGTTTACTGTGATAAGAGAGTAAATAGATGGAAATATCTACTTATTTATAATAATAGTCTCGGAGATGCTTGTACGTTGTAACTTACTCGATGTTTTTTTAAATTCATTATCTTGCAGCCCTATCATGAGCTGTCGCTACGCTATTAACGCGCTTTTACTTTCTATCCGTCTCGCTCGCGCTAATACGCGACGCGAGTACCTACGATCGAGATGGATAGAAAGTAAATACGCGTTAATAACGTAGCAGTAGGGCTACAGAAGGAATACATATTCCGTACGCCGTTTTTTTTAAATTTAAATAATAGTACATTTCCTAACTAGTGCGGGAAATTTCATATGTTCTGTTTTGTAATCTATTCCTGTTGTTTCTCCAATAAATAAAATAAAAATAAAATAAAACTTTTTTTCGGCGAAGGCGAAAGTTGGAGGCCGAGTGAAACGAGCGACAATCACCCGAGTTAAAAAATAAGTTTTTGCACGTGTAAGGGACGATTTTTTTCATAACAAGTGCGTCAAAAAGAGAAATTACCACGCGCGAATCGTGCGCAAAGTTCGTTTTTGCACACTAGTTAGGAAAAGTATTTTTCACACCTCATGCTCGTCAAAGCCGGATTATATGTCATACAAACCTCACGTAAAGTAAAACATTATATCCAATACAATAAAATTGTCTACGCATGAAATCACGTCGAACTGCGTCAAAAAAATTTTTTATTCAATTTTTAATTTTTAGTTACTCGCACTTGACCAAAATTTTGGTATGCCAAAATTTTTATCTCAAAAAAATACCTTGTCTCCTAAGACAGCTTCCTTGTATCTTCTATAGTTACCGATTTCCCCATACTGTCCCACTTAAAAAAAACACTCTGTATAGTACGGTCTTGGCTTGATTAGATTATTTGATAAATTTAGATTCCCGAGAACATTATCTATGAAAGTTTAGCAACTTATGAAACTTCTCCTCGGTACAATGCTAGGCGCAGACAGATAAAATCATACTCGACCATACATATTTCTTACATGAATGTTATTGAATTATAAAAAAGTAGCGATTTGTTCCTACTGTTAATGCCAAAATTGGTTTGACAGACTATAAATAAATAAATATCTTGAGGACATCTTAAGGTGCATTCAAATCAAAAGAGCATTCGCTATTCTAATTCTAACCCCCCACTCTACGAAATTCGATCGTTACACAAAACGTGATTGGTTGATTTCGTAGAACGGGGAATAGAACAGCGAATGCTCTTTTGGTTTAAACGCACCTTTATAGAAATCGACTAGTTCTACGGTAAGCTCAATTAAGGCTTGTGAAGTCGGTACCAAGCGGTCTAAGCGACGATATAATATAAGTTTATAACAAATAAAGATACATCATCATCATCATTTCAGCCATAGGACGTCCACTGCTGGACATAGGCCTCCTCAATAGACTTCCACTTTGGCCGGATGGATGCGACCTGCATCCACCGAGTCCAGAGCCCGAGTATACATAAAGATACTTAAATATATAGACAACCAGATAAAAAATGACCAAGCAACAAATATTTGTGATGAATAAATACCTACACAAATAATACCCTCGCCGGGATTCGAACCCGAATTCTCCAGCTTCGTACGCAGGGTCACTACCAAGTAGGCTACGGAGGCTGACTGCCTATATATTTTAACACCATAAAATAAAATTAAATTAAAATGATTAATTTTCAGACAATTTCGAGTCCATTCCATAGCAAAGTTAGTTCATCATCATCATCAGCCTATGATAGTCTACTGCTCAACGTAGGCCTCTCCTATTAACTATGCGTATAGAGGCATTAGGAGGTGAATGCCCATAATCGCCACGCTGGGCAAGCGGGTTGGCGATCGCAGTAATGTGTCCCCTACGATGACGCTGCTGCCCATCATCAATCTTTTATCAAATGGTTAGTAGTGACACTTCAATCCCTTAGTCGACTCTTACGGCACCCGCAGGAGTTGGGATGGTGTCAAATGTATTCCTACTGCCGTCACCAAACGGCCAAAATTAGTTACTACTAAAATATATTTTACTATGTTACTCTATATCTGTTTTTCAGATAAATGGTAAAACAAACGAAGTCACAACCTATGGCCAAATCGCGCAGCATTCCATGAATCTCGCTGTCTCCCTCACGCATTTAGGCGTCAGAAAGGGAGACGTGATCGGACTATGTTCGGAGAACAGAGTGGAGTTTTGGAGCTCTGTGATTGGTTCAATACTATCCGGTGCTGTACTGACTACCTTCAATATGAATTATACAAAAGGTCAGTCACTTCACCTACCACCACATACCAGGATCTACTACAGGTGCATTCAGACCAAAAGAGTTGGTCTGAATGCACCTTAGCTGCATCTGGCATCGCTGTTCTATCCCCCGCTCGACGAAATCAACCAATCACGTTTTATGTAACGAATTTCGTAGAGTGGGGGGGTTAGAAGAGCGAATGTTCGTTTGGTCTGAATGCAATTTCATGCGATTCTCTTTGTAATGTGAATCATCGCATCGATGCGTTCTGGGGCCTATTTCTCGAAAGCTTGTAGCTTGTAACACAAGCGGAAGTCCTTATCTAATTAATAGTGTTAAAAAGAGACTTCCACTTGTTACAAGTTACAAGGCACTGGACCTCTTAACATCTTAGCTTAAGAACTAACATCCATAATTATTTAAGGCACTATTTGTAACTAACACCATATATGGATTTAATTCTCCGAAATTAATGTTTTTTTTTGGATCTTCTCTGAATCGCTATGTGCCAGTTCCATAGAATAATTGTCAAAAACTTTCAAGCGAAACCTAAACTGAATCGCATTTAAGTGATCATGGCATTCCTTGGCCCCTATTACACCATGGTGAAAGGCACTAAATGTAAAAAATACTGTTTATCCTATTACCAGCGTCCATAGGATAAGGTTACCGCTTACCATTGGACGGGCCGTGTGTTTGTTTGCCACCAATATAATGTACAGCAATGGAGTGCCCGTTATAGCGTAAGAAATGTCATATTAGATGACACACTGATTGCGTGGCTTGCACGTGCGCGTAACCTACAAGCGGTGTGCTATCTAATATGACATTTACATATACTACAACGTGCACGTCAACCACACGCACATGCTACACACGCAATAGGTTTAGCTTGGTCTCTTTATTTTTTTTTTTAAATACGTAATTTGAAGAAACTCTTGTAGAGTGTTTCTATTTTTATGCGTTTTTATTGTTCATTACCATCACCACTTTATTTTCCGTTTTATAAAAGCATACGAGACTATTATGCCAGAATAGCAGACAAACATGCGTCTGCTACAAGATAACCGAAAATTACTCCACTATTTATACGCAGTTCGTCAATAATTTGGAAATGGTAATGACTTGATTGCCAATCAAGTCATTATTGGTGCGACGGAATAATTGCATAGAACTACCCAAAAGTTAGACACCGAAAATAATTCGATTATTCACTTTTTTCAGGCGAAATAACTCACGTAATAGGCATATCGAAGCCTAAATTCATCATCTGCTCAGAGACAGCCTTTAAAACCCACGGAAAAACATTCAAATCACTACGGCACATACAAAAAGTCATCGTTTATGGAGAAAATTCATACAACGACTTACTGAATAATAATGTGAAGTATGAGGAGTTTAAAGCTACTGACGTGAAGGGTCAGGAAGATTTGGCGTTCATTTTGTATTCGTCGGGGACCACTGGTCTGCCAAAAGGAGTTATGCTGACACATCTGAATTGTTTGAACACTTTTTGCCAGTAAGTATTTACTGAACTGAACTGAATATACAAACGATACTCCTCCTGGAGTATGTGTGGCTGTTCCCGTGTTTCCGCTACTGCAGCTGTGGCCGGATCGCATCCTACAAGGGTGGGACGGTCGTTGCTCCGTCATTTGGGGTCGGTGTTGAGAGGCTGTTGAATAAGTATTTACGCCTTGTCGTAGAGCGTAGATGGGCCAATCAACTTTTCGATCGACAGTATTTTGTCCCGTAGCGCAGGTGACAATTTCATCTAGTTTGCTAGAAAAAATGCTTATAAATTGTACATGCGTTAGACGCCACACAAGTTCACATCAATACATTTAGGTTCCAACTGTTGTTCAGTCAAGGGTATTAATATATATACACTTCTTCATACTGATCCCTAATAAATGTGTCTATATATTAATGCACTCGACTGTTCATTGTAAATATGTGTACCTATAGTATTGATTGACGTACATTTGTAAATTAATGAAAAGTAACGCGGCAGACAGAAACTATGTCGATCGAAAAGTTCATTGGCCCAGGTAACGTTTATCGCTTCATCAGTCTACAACTTTAGCATTCGTCGGTTCATCAAAACAATATAAAAATGTGACCAAATGAACTAAAACTTGCACTCACGAACCTTGAGTTCACATAATTTTTTTAGTTAAAATTATTCATATTTATAAGTATTAACGTAAATATATATCTGCGAACGTGTTTCACGATACATCGTCAGGGATATTGCAATACCGCGTAACTAATTCAAATTCATTTATTGGTAAAAATGTGATAACAATTTTACATGTCAAAACAATTTGGCAGTAGGTATATACCTACAAAAGCCTACAACCAAAGCAAATAGAGTTCAAATATCACACAATTGACACTAATTGAATTTGTTAGCCGTGTGGTGACGGCAGTAAGAATACATTTGTCACCACCCCAACTCTTCCCGCGGGAGTCGTAAGAGCCGACTAAGGGGATGAATTAGTGTCAGTAACCATTATTTGATTTGATTAATGGCGGGCAGCAGCGTGATCATAGTGGACACATTACTGCGATCGCCAATCCGCATGCCCAGCGTGGTGATTATGGGCATTTACCTCCTAATGCGTCTATACGCATAGTTAGTAGGAGAGGCCTACGTCCAGCAGTGGACTGTGATAGGTTGATGATGTGAATTTGTTAGTTACGCGGTATTGCAATATCCCCGACAATATCTCAAAGACGATTATCACTCATATTTTAAAAACGGATCTTAATCGCGTAAACTTACGTTTAATTATATCCTGACGTTTCGATTAAGACCCGTTTGTCTTTAACCCTTTTCTTGGCATTATAACACCCGTAATACAAAGATTTCGAAAAAAATTGACGACTGTATTTTCTAAGCTAAGTTATTTCTCCAAATTAATACACCTAGAAATACACCTCCAAATTATCAAATAAAATTGGACGCATTAGTTATGTGCAGGCGTCAATCAGTAGTTTCCAAAATTGTAGAACGAAAATATCAACCTACCTTTCGCTCGATAAATATTGCTTTTTTGTTCAGTTTATGTGTATATTTCTAGATTTCATGCTTAAAAGTTAGTGTGTATGACACTAGTGAATGTCAAAATGGTTGTTACATGTACATATAAAACGTTAATTTTCGTATTAATGGGTTTAAGTATTATGTATTATATTTGATACACTGCCAATCCGTGAAAGAAGTTGTCATATACAGGACTGTATCATATTTTATACGTCGCCAACTCGCAAATAAATAATAGTTTTCTATAGGAGGTATCACATTTGTTACATTACCCATCTCCTAATAATCGACTCTAAGTAAAAAATGTAAATAAAAAGGCTTTTTATTTAAATTATCCATAAATTGTCGGAAAAAATTCGAAATTTCATTTTGGTTTAAGCACTAATATTTTCACATACGCTCGATCAATATTAATCTACAACATTATTATGGCCTTTTTATCTTTATGAGACACTTTGAAGAGATTATTAACCTTCCTTGCTTTGTTTTTTTTTGCCGGGCTTAACGACTGGTTGTCTTTGCTTTTAAGCACAAGCAGCAAGAATGAGAGATGATGATTAATGATGAATGAAGAATGATGTTGCACTAATACCCTCTTATAACGCTGTCTCTGACGACGAAGACTACGATTCTTCTGACGAAGCATCTTCGCATGACGTGCATGATATGCCAGATTCCTTATACGACAAATCAGAGGCCCCTTCACTTGATAGCTCGTTTGAAAATTTAAGGATTACTCTCGGATTTTGACACTGCTGAATTTGAAGCTGTTAATCAATCCCTTGAAACGCATTTGTGTCGCAGCAAATTTTCCATCGCCTGCTTTTTCAAAAGATCCCAAATATTGTTTAGGCGGGTATTAAAAAAACCTTTTGAGCAGAATGTTAGTCCTTTGCCTTGCCCTATCACTCCACTGCCTGGCACTTCCTTCATTTCTTCACCTCTTGAAACTATGGAAATATTTAATTCTTCGTCACCTTAAATACTAATTGAGACCCCAATATCATCACTGCTTACTCCCGGAACATCTAAGTTTACTAGATCCCAAAAAAATATGGCACAGAACAAAAGTAATACTTCACGTACAATTAAAAAAAAGTAAGCGTGTAATACAAAAGAAGAAGTTAGTTTGGGCATAGCAAAAAATCAACCGTTTTTGTATTAAGTTGAAAACTTCGAAAGAATAAAAAAATAATAACTACAGAATTACCTACTAGCTCACCATCTACACTCAATTATTTTGAAAAGTTTCTTACCAATGACGACATACAATATGATGTATGAATGATGGATCAGATTAACTTATACTCCACTGAATGTACTGGCAAATCCGTTAACGTAACCGTCGAAGAATTTAGGGATTTTCTTGCCATAAAAATTATAATGGGAATAATTAAGTTGCCTGCCTATACCGACTATTGATGGAGTCAAAAAACCAGAGTGGCTTGTGTAGCTGATATAATGTCATTGAAAAGATATCAGCAAATCAGGAGGTATCTTATTCTTATTTCAATGGCAATCATTTCGATGACAAGGACAGGTATTACAAGATCAGACCAATTTCATTTCATCAATTTTAGATTGGGTACGAAGTCATTGCTTGGAGCAAGAAGAAAAACATGAGTATAGCGTGGATGAAACGATGGTACCCTACAAAGGAAAGAAAGAAAGCTGGATATAAGCAATAAACCAGATTTTCGATACTTTCTGTTGTTTAATTTCTAAATTTGCAGTGTTCTGTATACATGAACATGCATTAGCTAAACTTGGCATTGTATCATATACGATACATACGATTTTCCTGAATTGGGAAATGTATTTTTTTTTTTACAATTTTTACTATTATAAATTGCCTAGCTGGTAGTGAAAAGTGCGAAAAAAATGCAAATTTAAGAAATTATTGACCGTGCCAAGATAAGGGTTAATAGTACATTACTATAGAGGACGGGAAACGAAGGGTTACAGGCCAAGTAGATATATCTGGCCGAAGGAACTGAGGCCAGATAGGAATACGCGGCCTGTAACCCTGTTTCTCGCCGAGATTTGTATAGTGCTTTTCTCAAACTTGCCATGAAATAAAACGAACTGATTTCACCGAACCATACTATTTTTTTGTAAATAAACCAATAGTACAGTATCGTACAACATTAAAAAAAAACATTCGCGCCTAACTTTTTTTTTAATCTGTTTGAGGTATTCTTTTACCTGTTGGTATGGACATTAGTTCTTAGGTTATTTTTTTTTCTGTGGCTGAATGTCAAGACCTAGTGTCACACTCACAATTTGACGTTTCAAAACAAAAGACAGTTTGTTTGCAGTCCTAGGTGTGAAATAAATACATGAAATCTCTTTACATATCATCTTAGCATATGACACCGAATACATAGTATTTCCGGGCTTAATTTAACGTAAGTAACATCAACATTCCGTAGCAAGTTTGAGAAAAATATATTATGTCAAAGACGTCAAATGCCATAGAAAGTCAGCCATATTTATTTACATTTTTTACTGACGAATGGTATACAGAGTGTAACAAAAATAGTTGAAATCTGTTTAATAAAAAATTGTGCGCGAAAAAAACATTTTTCTGACGTTTCTAAAATATGAATCTGAAAACCGACAGGTACTCGTAACTCGTAACACGATTTGCTAGAATACTTTTTGCCAGTACCTATGACTATTTCATTTCATCGTTCTACGTTCATCAGTCCATAGGCCCATACCTATTGTTATTTCTAAAATATGAGTTATAACACTATAATTTTTAAACTAACATGGTCATTTGATATATCAAAGCGTCTGCTTGAAGCCACCAGAGAGCTGGCAGCTTCCTATAGCCGCATATAAACAGTAATTCGAAGTCACATGGTAAACCATGAAAGGCAGGAAAACGCGCCTAGGTTAAACATAGCAACTGATTTTTATCGTTAGAAGCAACATCATGCATTTAACTATTCTTTTACTTTACCTGCTACTCTTTATCAAGTTGATCGGACACGTCTGAGACGTTTTGGTACCGAAAGCATTAAAGCAATCAATTACGGACTGCTAAGGAGTTGAATTCCCTGCCGGTGCCTATTTTTCCGAGATCTTATAATTATAACCCGTCAGGCACCTTCTGGGCAAACTCGCTCCATCGTAGGCCACGTCTCTGTCTTCGACTAGTTTGCGACCATGAGTAAACCCATTTCAAATAAAAAAAAAAAAAATGTCCTCGCGGGGCTTCGAATCAGAAACCTCCAGCATCGTAAGCAGCGTCACTACGGATACTGACAAGTAATTGGCTGTAACAATAAAACTAATCCCTAATGAGGCACTTAGGGATTAGTTTTATTGTCACAGCCGTCTCCTGTTCGTTGCCGCCGCGATGTGGGCTCCACTTTTCACCTACGATCAGGTGGAGTAGAGCCACTTTGTTGTGCCAATTAAAAAGAACCTACACCAGTTTGCACTGTTCATACAATTTCTCGTTAGACGAGCGTCCGTTCAGGGTAATCCGCGTCAGCTAGCGGATACCCTAACCCTAAGCGATCCTTAAATACTCTCTCTTTCTCAATGTGTTGGTATTTTCAATTTCAGCCCCAGAGTGGAGCCCCCCTTCGACCCCATAGTCCTGACGGTGAACCCATGGTTTCATGCTATGGGTCTCATGGCGGGTCTATTGGCCATGTCCCAAGGAAGGACCATTGTGTTCCTGCCGAGATTCGAAATGGACCTGTATTTGAAGACTATTGAGAAATATAAGGTTGGTCTGGTTTTAATTATTCTTTTTCGAGGTTTTTATTTAGAGATCCGTACAATTTAGAATGAAGAAAGAAAGAAATAAAAATATTGCACAACTACAATTACACACAGAACAGTAAGATACATTTTTATATCTAAAGAGAGAAAATACAGATACATTTTAAAATAAGGACGCTAAAAAAACAAACGAAAAAAGCAAAGATCACGCTAGTAGGGAAGGGGTAGGTATAAGGTTTCTACGCGTGTATCATGCGACGTTTTTCAGTACAGATAATGGTACAGATGGCCCTCCGAAGTTTCACCTGACAAAAAATGAACCACTCGGCACTAGCGTAAAAAACACGATCCTGTACTGAAAATACATTTGTTTATCATTACAGGTGACAGTAGCTCAAGTGGTGCCACCTATACTAGTGGCGCTGACGAAGACTGACATCAAATATGACGTCAGTTCTGTTATGATAGTATACAGTGGGGCTGCACCGTTGAGGAGTGAAGTCTGCAATGCTATACAGAAAATGTAAGTTGTTTTGGACCACGGGCTAGTTTCTCAAAGTATTGACACTTTAAATATAATTAAACGGTTAAACTCATGTTTATTTAGTCACTACGCACGACATGTTTTGCGCTCCGCCCCAATTCTTCCCGCGGGTGTCGTAGGAGTTGATTAAGGGATTGAAGTGTCACTGATCATTCTTTGATAGAAGATTGATGATGGCCAGCAGCGTCATCATAGTGAACACATTACTACGATCGCTAATCCGCTTGCCCAGCGTGGCGATTATGGGTATTTTCCTCCTAATGCGTTTATACGCATAGTTAATAGGAGAGTGCTACGTCCAGCAGTAGACTGAGATAGGCTGATGATGTAAACGCAGGTAGGTAGATACTTACTGGCAAAAAGTATTCAAGCAATTCAGATGTGTCAGCATAATTCCTTTCGAAAGTCCAGTGGTCCTTGACGAATAAGTAGAAGAAATGAAGGCTTCGTCAGAGGGCGTCACGTCATCAGCCTATCTCAGTTATCTTATTAACTATGGGTATAGTTAATAGTAAGGTCCGACCGAGACCCATATTTAAGTCTCGGATAGACCGAGATCGAGAATAACTTTGGATCTCGGCCGAGACCGAGACCGAGACTTGGGAGAAAGGATAAAAAACGTATAAATTACATAAAAAATCCCTAGCAAATACCTATAGTAAGTCCAACGTCAAACTAAATACAGCAATTTTTTATAGATATTTTTTTGTTTTTTTTTATGTAGGTACCCCAAAAACCGGTATTCGAATTGTAGGTAATTTCATCGATAGTAAGTATGATAGGGGTCGCTTACTCTAAATTATTCCTTCCGTTCATTTTAAAGTGAAATTGAAGTCAGTTCATGACACCAATAAAATCGCAGTACGTTCGTGAGATGGCGTCAAGCTCGCCAATTACAGCTCATTACGAATCTCGGCCACGACCGAGAGTCCCGGCCATTTTTGGCCGAGAGCCGAGAGGAGTATCTTTTAGCTAGATTATTTATAATTATAGAATTATTTATTTATAGAATATTTTATTTTTTTTAGCTAGATTTTTGGCCGAGAATGCCGAGACCGAGACCGAGATCTCGGTCGGACCTTAGTTAATAGGAGAGGCCTACGTCCAGTGGTGTACTGTCCCTGACAAAGCCTGTGTTGCAGATACGTTTACGATGTTTTATGGTTAAGACATGATTGGTTCCAGTTTCCCAAACGCAATGCCAGTCCTCCAGGGCTACGGAATGACGGAGTGCACCCTAGCCATCACCAGGAACGTGAACCTGTTCCAACCTATCCCAGGGTGCGTTGGAGACGCTACTTACACTGTCGTTATCAAGGTACGTTGTGAAACTTCACATAAATAATACCTGTTCTAGCAGAGCGCAGGCCCGTAGTACACGTCGGGCTTTGGCCGAGTGTGCTTCGGACGAGGACCCTCTTAGTGAGTCGAAACATGTCGAGCGATCATCGAGCTTAAATTACGTGAGTAAACCAGTTCGATAATAATTTCGATATAACCGAGAAGCAAAACTGACTTAAGATCTGAAATCGAATTGGAGATCAAAAATGTAAACAAATGGGATACCACCACAAAAAAATTATCGCGAGAGGTGGGTAATCTAAAATCATTGAAATACTTTAAAAAAATGCGCATTTACAGTCACTGACGGTACATATAGTTTTTAAATATTTTACTAATTTTTAATATCATACATAATTTATTTCATGATATGTTTCTCTAGTTTTAATAAAATGTAGGGTGTTTAATTTATACTACTGGCAATGATAAGAAGTTTTAAACATTTGGTTCGCAGTTATAACAATGTACTGAAAAAACTCAAAACAAGATGGTGCTCCAAATGACTCTTTTATGAATTCATGGAAACTCCTAAAATTTAGAATTATAAAGTACATAAATGCATATTTTAGTATTTTACATACAAATCAATCGTTTTAATTTTTTAATAGAAATGGATTCGATTGTAACTATAGATGAAGACTGGAATTCGTTCCCCGACTATCCTAAAGATTAAAGACACGACATTGGTTTTCAAACATTGATTATGTTGATTATTTACAACATTCTAGCAAATTTTCTAGGTATTATTTATGTAATCAGGAACCGTAAACACTCAGCCGTATGTTTTTTATAGTCATGTCCAAAAATATGTTATGATTGTGATATTTGTGTATCGAACATACTTTGACTTTCGCGTATCTACACCTAAACATCAAGCATTGTCATAGGTTTAGCACCTGTAAGGATAGTTTGTAAGTGTGCAAATAAATAAAATAAAATAAATAACCCATCTCAAAATGCGACTTTAATTTATAAAGGTGTGAGAAAATAAAAAGTTGTATACCCCTGGAATGTCACTTTAACATTGACTTTATAATGTCATGTCATTGTCATAGATTGTTTACATTTTTGATCTCGAATTCCATTTCAGAGCTTAGTAACAAATACCTAATGGTCCGTCGAGCCGGATCATATGTTGCGTCTAGCGCCTTGATCGGTAGGTATCTGGAGGAGTTCTAGACTGCTGAATAAAACTGTAGCGGACTGTAAACACTATATTTATTTCTTTACAATTACAAAGATAGAAATTGGTCGCGGCGCGATATGTGCAGGGTGCAGCACGAGCGTTCGTAGATCTCTAGTTGGCCCCCGCCACCCGACCCCGTTGACAACTCGCCGGCTGACCGGTCCGGCTAACAGTATAATCGTCACCGCTGTTGCTGGGGAGTTAATTTGAAGCGGAAGGGGTTTTGTCACCACCAGCTAATGATATAAAGCTCGTATCTCAGTTCTGAATCAATACTGACTGCGAGGTTGCTAGAGTAGTGACAGTTTTTATAGTGGGTTTTGGTTGGCAACCGAAGATATGTTTGAATGTCACGTTAGTTGGGTATTTCTCCGAGCGTTTCAACCGTGACTTCGGTTCGGTGGCAACATTATTATCCGATTTCCGCGGGTATCTCATAATTTTTTTGGATATATACCAGTATATCCCAAAAATGTAGTCATATCATGTACGTCTACCAATATATCCAAAAGTTCTTGCATATCTCACAGAATTCGTGTGATAAGGCTGCCACTGAAGTCACGGCGGTTGAAACGTTCGGAGAAATGCCCAGTTATAATTCAGGCTTGTTTATACATGGATGCTTCTACTGACGGTTTTAATTTGGATTAAATAAAACTTATCCCTAATCAAGCGTATTTTTTATCGGTTCCAGATTGTAGATCCAGAGACCAAAGAAGTCCTAGGGCCCAACAAAGAAGGTGAAGTCTGCGTCAAAGGCGGAGTCGTCATGAAGGGCTACGTCGGCAAGGATCGGAAGGAGGATTTTGATGATGAGGGGTTCTTCAGGACTGGAGATGTGGCGTATTATGATGAGGAGGGGAACTTCTTCATTGTGGATCGGTTGAAGGAGCTCATCAAGTATAAGGGTTTCCAGGTGAGTTAAAGATTTGCATTTATTTCTTGTTTTGGTAATAAAATGCGAAATGTAGAAACTAATAGACTTTGGGGCACATGTTCTGAAGAATGTGAAGTAGTGGAAAAGGCTGCGAATGCTGGAACAGCCAATTTTGGTGGCCACAGCCCTCTAATACCAAGTAATTTATATTTGTCGATCTGCTTACTGAGTTAACTGAAAATAAAATGAAAACTGAAAACAAACACTGAAACAAAAGCAGCTAATGTCCCTTCCGTTTTGATTGAAATGTTGTTCCATTATGCTCTTCATTTGTATTTGTTATTCAGATTGTATTTGGCTTCGATAAATACGTTATGGTGATGTCATAGTAAAATAACGTAGTAAAATATTATGTAAGTGTAACCGGTCAGCTAGTTATTGAATGATCGCTGTGCTGTATCGGCCGGTCTTGTCATCAGTGTTGCTAGGTACTGCAAAAAGTTTAGCGATAATGCACGGCCATGACAGGGCGAGCCCGATATATTACTTTTGTTTGCTGTTTTTCGCCTGTGATTTTATGTAATTGTTTATTTGTATTGCGCTGTGTGGCCTGCCGTGAAACTGTTCACGTGATGGCCTCATCGGAAGACCTGCGCTGGCACCCGCTAGCAACATGCTGAGATGAGGCCCTTTCGTAGAATATACGTCTTTATTTGTATAAGGTCCTAATTTATTAGTTGCAGATATTTAAACACATGATACTTTACATTAAAATAACTAACTGTAAATATAAATTAAGAAATCTTTTCATGTAATTTTTTCGATTTCATTTTCCTAACAAAAAATTTTATTATAATTTCGTCTAAAAAAAATCATCATGTGTGCATTATCACATGTCACAATAACACTGTCTGTCTTGTCATCAAACGATACAATCCAAAGGAAAATAACATGACATTGACAATCAAGAAGTGGCCAGTTCCAGTTAAGTGGTACGTAAAAGAGGTATTAGATACTATGCCATGTAACATGGGACAGATGGCGCTCGCGTCACGTAAACATTGAGTCTGTGTATTATTTGCTTTTAAAAATAGTTTTAATGATAGTTTAATGTGCCGCTGATGATAAAAACTTAAGAAACAGTGTGATTATACAGGAACATTGTTATCGTGCTTCAAAATGAACGTTTCCCGTAGAAAAGGACCTAGTACCGTGAGACTTATAACAAACTCTACGAGGACTCTTAAAACGAGAATTGAGTGAAGTGAATTAGTGTTTCTTAGTAAATAACTTTATTAAACAACTTTGCCATCGAACATATTATTATTTTGTGTTAGAATAAAGAAACATTCAAATAAAAAGTTAAGTTTTCGAAGTGGGGGTAGAGTGACTTTCTAAAACTTTTAAAGTTATACCCGTCTACTGGACTTTTAAGCTCGAGCAAGTACAAGACTATTTTTGTCAGCTTGTCGTAAGCGACGGTGGTCTAGAGGATAGCGGACTGCTATCTATCAACTAGAGACGGACTGGTCGTGCGTTCAAATCCTACCACAAGGGATTTTTTTTTTGTTTTTTTTTTTATGTCTTACATATCAGAATTCTCTTTTTAATATCAATGTTGCATAAACGATAAAGCTTACTAAGAACCCAGGAAGCGAAGATTGATGACAACGCCATCTAGTGTCGGATAGCTGAAGAGCTGAACTATTGTCTCATCGATTGGATAAGTTATAGTTTTGCTACCCCCGGTGGAGGACGCAAAAATACCTAGTAGTGAATATTATAGTTATTTCAAATTGCAATCATGGCATCTGTAAATAAAACTACATCCAAATCAAGTAGTAGTACATCACTGGTATCGTGTTTTAAATGTAAACGGGCGGCAGACCCAAGGAAAACCGCTTTATGCGCAGTATGCAAATCAACACTTCACTTTGATTGTGCAGGCTACTCAGGAAAATTATACGCCATCCTAGAACCTCAAAAAAGAGATGCATGGAAATGTAAAACCTGCGCTCAAAAAATGAAATCCTCGTGCGGACCGACCGGATCACCTGGCGAGACCTCAAACATAACTTTAAGAAAGAGTAAAAAAACCGAAATAACGACACAAGAGCCAACCATTGATATAAAAACCAAGCCAATACTGAACCAGAATGCCGAAGGTACAGTGGCTATTCCTGAACCCTCCGAAGATTATAAGCAGCCGGTATCAGAAATACCTACGGACTCAACCCTGCAGGACACGGAAGGCTCTCTAAATTGTACTCTATATAGAGACTGTGCTCACATATCGTTGAGCGATCAAAACATAGGATTAGCCGTTTCCCCTACACCGGTGGATCAAATAACAGTCTCCTCCGCTCCATTCGCTGAAATTATGACAAGTTCAAAGAGCCCACTGCTGTGCACCATGCACACTTGTGAAAATAATCAATTAGACCTGGAAAACCTAGATAGTACGCCGCCAGTTAATACAACAATGGACAATACTGAAAAATATACAAAGCTCGACCACGAAATGAGTATACTCGTCGACAATGTGACAAAACGAAAACCTAAAATTACTCAATCACTATCTCATGAGGAGCAAACACCTAGCATAATTGGTGATTTATCGTTTTCCACGTATGGTAGCGACACCCCTCATTCGCCACATAGCGTTCCAATTATGACAGCTTTAGATAGCTCAGATATTTTGAGCCTTAAAAATGAATTAGGCAATTTGAGAATCGAGTTGGAAAGTGCGCATGAAGAGATTTCACGGCTTAACAGTCAGGTGTCTGAACTTACTAAAACAGTTGAAATGTGTAAAAATAATATAAACACATACAAAAAAATCCTCAATAGAGACACGAAAACCCCATTAGGAAATAAAAAGTTATACTCTAGAGCACATCTAAATAGCCCTAGATTTACCCCCACTACTAGGAAAAATAGGGCATTAACACAAAGTACACCCTTACGCAACCCGATCTCAAACATGGATAGCCTGAAAACAACTATTACATCGGAATCTAAAAAAATTAAATCATCCGTTCCGACATGTACGCAGGATAACATTAAAAAGTTAAAACGGAAAATTGTTGTTATCAGTAGCAACAAAAACAAAAAAATATTCCAACTATCTGAAAATAAATTATCAGACGAATTTCAAGTATGTCACTTGTTAACACCTAACGTTGGAATAAATATACTTCTGAGAGATATTCAACAAAAAACTGAACACTTAGCAAAGACCGACTACTGTGTCATTATCATCGGAGAAGAAGATTTTAAGAAAACAAATAACTATATAAACCTTGTGTTTTATATAAGAGAAACACTACAAAAACTTGATCACACAAACTTTGTTATCTGTCTACCAACTTATAAATGCAATAATATAAGCTATTTATATAATTGGAGAGTGGAAACTTTTAATAATCTCTTGTATCTTGATGTGGAAACATACCAGTATGCATTTTTAAATGATTCGAACCTGGAATTGTCCTACGATTTTGATATGTTCGTAAAACACTCCGGTGTTGTAAATAATCGTGGCTTCAACAAAATATTCGACGGAATAAGCAAAACGATCGGTCACATAGATACTTACACTGAAGGTATATGTCTTAATTATAAAACAGTACCCGACGGACAAAGCTGTTTGTTATCGGAGCTTAATACGTCTCCCAATTGTGTAAGTGATTGCATTGCCACGGATGAGGATCGCATTTTGCCGCCGTCAAGCCAAGAAAACGTCGACTCCTCATCACCACGACTAGATTCATCGATTAGTATTAAACACCAGAACGAGACAAATGTACAAAATGTGAAGAGTGCTGAAAATTCTCCACTTTCGACTATTTTGGAACCTCCGTGTAACCTTAACATCCCCATTACCGTGCCTGAAAATTCAGATACCTCGAACAACCGAAGAAATAGTAGGAATTTTATAACTCGTTCGGGATCCTTCACCAAAACATAGCAGGAGCTTTAAACAAAACGGATATCCTAGAGTTAGCGCTAGCTGATCTAAATAAAAAATGTGTTAATATTGATGTTCTGTGTCTAACAGAAACATTTATTCCCAGCGGCCTTGAAACAAATCTACAGATACCAAATTTTAAACTAGTCGGTCATTTTTCACGGCTTAATATCAGGAGAGGTGGTGTATGCATTTTGGTCCGCCCATGGATTGATTGTTTAGAGCTAGATCTTAGTGAAAATACACTTGAAAATGATTTCGAATGCTGTGGAGTCGAAATTAAGACAATCAATAGTATTATTTTGTGTTTGTATAGAGTCCCGCAGTCCAAGGAAAGAAACTTTCTGAACTTACTAGACAACTTTTTAGACTCTATCTCGAGAAGACATAAAAATAAAAATATTATATTATGTGGGGACTTTAATATAAATACACTAATACATACTCCAATCTCGAAAGCCTATAGTCAACTATTAACAGATTATAATCTAGTAAATCATATTACCCAACCCACTCGCTTAACTAGTATTTCGCAGACATGTATAGATCACATATTGTCAAATATACGTAGAGTTAAAAGTCAAATATTTGAATTAGGATTGTCGGACCATAACGCCCAGACCTTACATATAAGTACAAATAAATTATATAATCATAAAAAAATACATGTATTTAAAAGAGACTATTGTGCAGAAAATTTATCTAAATTTGCCAACTGTATGGAAAACTTAAGCTTCGAAGATATTTACAATAAGACTGATACAAACAGTGCTTTTGATGAGTTTCATGGTCTCTTGAGGCTATTTCATTCTCTTTGTTTCCCTATTGTGAAAGCTGTAATCTCCACTAAACCTGTGAAAGCAAAATGGATCACAAAAAGTCTGAAAAAATGTTCCAAACGCAAGCGCTCCTTATATCTGAAATCTCGTTCTGATCCGAGTGTGGAGAATATGGCAGCATATAGATCATATACAAAAACATTACAACGATGTGTGAAATCTGCCCAGAAAGTGAGCAACCATAAGTATGTACATAAAGCTAAAAATACGTGTCGTGCTACATGGAATTTGATAAATAAAAATGTTGGGAATTTTAAACAATCTAGCCACATTAAAAATATTTTGAACAACGGTAAGGTCATATCAAATCCACAGGATATTGCAAGTTTTTTTAATAAGTACTATGTAAATGTATCCAATAATTTCCATGAAAACTACAAAAT
>JALPQI010027381.1:0-17510 GCA_025490895.1 Thaumatotibia leucotreta
ATCCAGAGGGTCTACAGCATACACAAATATTTGAAAATTTGAAACAACAATCACTACAAACCATTTATGCATTGATAGGTACCTACTTAGAATAAATAGTGCTCAAAATCTAATTTTAGATTTATGAAAATGTTTGAACGTATTGTTACAGAATGTTCGGGAATGACACGTTTCCCCTGCACCTGGACCAAGGGCGCGCCTTCGGGAAGGCGTTCCACGACGAGCTCAGCATCCTGGCGCCGCTGCTGCAGTGCTGCATGGTGCGCCACACCACCCTCGCCACGCTACTCAAGTAACTATTTCCTTATTGCTGTGACAGTATATTAAGCCGAGAATAACAATCCAGTCTTCTAATTGGCCGCGAGTTACTGTCACGTGCCGACATCATGTGCTAAGCCTATAGGGTATTGCTACTATTGATGCAGCTGTCAACATAAAAATTAAAATCCTTGATATTGAGCCACGTGCAAGTTACTAATGTAGAAATCGAATACTACATCTATATGGAAATGTGCACATTTTCTTCGATGTAGCCGCAATTTGAATGTAGATAGTTATAACGAGAAAATCATTTACAGATGTCGTGCAAAATTGTCTCTCTTCGGCTTTTCACGGAAACGCCCGAATTAATGTCCCTGCAATATATACTGAAAGTTCATTGTGTCAGCAATATGAATTCGGATGTTTCCGTGAAAAGCCGAAGAGAAAGGATTTTGCACTACATCTGTATTTGAATGTAATTTTCTTGATTTAATATCAATGTGTTACTTACGATTTCTTTAATTTTGTATCGTACTTATTACATTTTTAATTTCTGTAATATCGACATAAATAAATACTCTGTAAGACGACATAAAGTAGTAATCAATATCGAGCATTTATAATTTTTTCGAGACCAACATGACTACTGGGCACCTAGGTACCTCCAAAATATTTTTAAACCAAAATTTGTTAATTCGAAACTTTGCTTGCTTTTTATGAGTAGATAGACTAGACTGCCGTTCCCTGCTTTTAATACACAAGGAAATAACCTAATTTTAACCTCACGGTCTCATTAAAATACGGTATATTTAAATGAATAAAAATACGTGTAAATTTTCAACTCGTTGCTTAGCAGTTCATAATATTTGAATTTGCTTCTCAGGTTTCATAACGGTAAACCGCTCTCAGCGGCCCTCCGCGACACCATGAAGGTGGACCCCGTGACTCCGGTCCTCTGGGAGCCCCACCTGGTCGCCCTGGACCGGCGCACCGCCATCATCCTCGACGCCATCCGCAAGTGCGTTCAGAAATCTGAGAACCCCGTTGACAACAACGAAGTCAACGACTTTGTATGACCGCTGAACGCTCCTGTGATGGAACTAGAAGTGTGATAAACCTCAGGTCTCACGTAACCAGTCTACCCCTGACTTAGACTTAAGATTTTAGTGCCAAAGAGTATCCAAATGACATTGGGTGAACGTTTGAAGTCATTCCACTGACTCGGTTAAGAAGCCATTGTACAAGCCAAAAATGCCGATTTTTATGCAATGACCAATAGGTTTTACAATTGGAATCAGTATTGATTTGTAAGAAGTTATTTTATGTATATATTTTAATGAAATTAAATTATTGTTAGGCATGCTGTTGGCTTGATTGTGTTAGTTCAAGCGCCCCGGGAATGTAAGGAGAAAAATATAACCCTTTGTTGACACAATACTATGTATGTATGTGATAGTAGTTAGATGATGGCTCACTTTTCAATAAAGATTCTTATGTAAAAGCTGTGGAGATTCTTGGGCCGCATTATTTTAATAGGGGTAGGTAATTGTGGTGACACAATGTGCTGTACATAATAATAGTGAAATGCAATAGTTTAAGCGTAGTTTCCTTTGTAGATTATTTTGCTATTTTTAGCTGTCATAATCTCCTAAAGCTAGAAGCTCAAGAAGACAGACATATCATGGTGACGGAGTTAGCTTCGTGTGATAATTTTTGGGATTTGTTTTAAACATTTTGATAAGATTGACTTTAGGTTTAAGAGGCTAAATGAATTTAAATGTTTCCTTTATAATTTTTTTTAATTGTTTCTACGCAATTTATGATTTGCTCCTTTTTGTGCGTGTTTATAAGTCAGCGTTTGATTTACTTCATTCTTCTATTTAATTAAGTAATTTATTGGATAAGCATCTACTTTATTCGGATCCATGCAATTAGAAAAACCGAAATAAATTGTATTCGGTTCGGTAGATCTCGAAGCGGCGTAGACCAGTGTAAGAAATTAATTTCTTGTTATTGGAAATGGCAACACCTTTCATGTTATTTTTATAGCAACTTTTATAAAAAAAGTTACAATGTCGACCTAATACCAATATTCTAAAGTTAAAAATGTGTTCAACAATCTATTAAATTGAACCATAATAAATGTCATTTAAAGAACAGAAGTTCTTATATAATTTAACTGTTCATAGCTGCGTTGTACCTACATTTAGGTAAGTATAGATACATTTAAGTCTAGCTTAAGTTCAGCCAATGCAAATTATTGTTTTTTGTTATAATTATGTTCATTGTGACCGGCAGCTTTTGTTTTAAGAACTTCAGATACCATTCCGAAATAATTATAAACCTTTTAAAAGGCGAAATGTGTAGACAAGTATTTATTTACTTATTTAAATACAAAGCTACGTGTACCCTGAGGTAGAAGTTGAAATGCTTATACATGTATTTAAATGAAATGCATTGTTGTACAAATGTACAACAAGCTGCTATATTAATTGCCTTCTCGACTTGAAAATCCCCATCGACGTGACTTTTCCTGTCCTTGCATTTCGACGTACTAAAACAATGTAAGTATTTCAGTTTCGTTATGAATATTTCGCGGACAGCAACAGTCAAGTCGGGAGAATCAATTAATAGAAAGAAAAGAAGATTGTTAAGACTTATGAGTCATAATAAACTTATAGGTAGTTATAAAATGACTAAGGTCAAGCGGTCAAACCTATCTTTGCGTGGGATCAATAATTACTTACCAGTAGGTACCTAACAAAAAACAACTCGTTGCTAGGGCTCGCACTTACTTTTACTATTTTTCTGACTTTTCAGCAGTGACGTTCCGGTATTCGTTGCAAGCAAATGAAACTCCGATTCTGTTTATTTTAATGAATGAAAATCATGAAAGCTGGAATCAGTTTATTAACCGATTTATATTGATTTAAACTATCATGATTTTCACTAATAATTTAACTAGAATCGGGACTGCATGCCTCTCTTTTCTTCCCAAGTGAAGAAAAAGGGAGGGGTATTTGGACGTGTAATTTGGACCTAAATGCGTGATAATACGCCCATGGTCAGAGCCAGACACGGCGACCACGGGAAAGTGAAACGTCAGGACGATATAAACCCCATAGTGTACCCGATTAAGTCCCTGTTGTTGTTAAAATATTAACCAATTTGCCGCTACAGCCCCGCTTGACCTTAAATTTCTTGTGGTATATCTCCACCAAGTTAAGTTGGCACCTCGTCTCCATTACACCGCATATACTAACGAGGTACAAACTTAACTCGGTCGAGATGGTAAAGCTAGTTAGCTTTATTCGTGCGTGTAAAAAGCGGGCAGTCGTTAAATATGTATTTGTATTTATTAAATTAATACGTGCTGCTGTGTTAGGATTACTGCTACTTATTGTTGTAAAGAAGATGGATGTATGTCATAAGAGAAGTCGACTTGCCAAAGATGTACCTACAATGTTTTAAGCTGTAAAATGTAAGTAGGTATTGAAACATGATGTAATGTTTTCGAAGCGTGTTTCTGTTGATCGTTTATAAATTAAAAAACGAAATGATTTGACTTGGTTGTTTTTCTTCCTCAATCGCTTTTAAAGTGAAATAAAATTAGAAAAAAATATTTATTAATACAAGGAAGTGCAAAAGGTCCTTTGATTAAATAAAAAAAGCGTCTTATTCGTTGAAAGGCACTGAAAATACAGAAATTCATGTCATTCCCCATTGACGTTGCCAATTATTGGTAATGTTTCTGTATTAATAACGGCTTAAATATTAAATTATAATTGTAATAAGTATTACAATAAACTTCCAAGATCACTTTTAATGGCCGAGACAACTTCAGGGCCTCTTTTAGCATAGGTACGATGCCATCCAGGTATTTGCCACAGAGAGAAAAGTGCATTCAGGGGGAAATAGGATTCGTTCCCTATTTACTCCGAACATCGTAAACAAAAAAACATCGTTGCTATTTGCTGTTTAGTGTTTAACCCATGGAACGCGACTGTCATAAATTTGCTTGTCGATTAATTACTTTAATTAATTTAAATTATACTCCAAATAGCTTCAGGGGTTGAGTAGGTAGTTTAGCATATATACGTTAAACTTAGTTTCCCGAAAAATTTATATATGTGTGTAGGTAGTTAGGTACACAGTACTTTATTTCCCCGCAGGATTTGTCCTGTTCACTTCAAAATTCCTTTAAACATTTTTTTACAGAGCTGAAGCAACAATAATAGCGTAAAGGCCATAAGATGACTTTTATTTGGGCTTTTAAAAATATACCTAATAGGTATATCTTTTTGAAAAATACACTTTTTGCTCCTACTTTTAAACATTTTGTAACGGAGTCTTTTCCATATTAAACACAATTTATACGCGATTCCTTTATTAGCATATTACATGTTTTTATTTAAATGCATAGACAATTAGACACAGTCAATAATGAAGGTCATCTAGAAGACAAACTAATTATAATTCACTTATCGACTAAAACGTACAAAAAGGTACGTACCTACATTATTTATATTTTATCACTGATGTATGTACGTATGATTTTAATCCATTTAATTTCTTAGCAAAGATTAGCGTACCTACATATTTTTGAAGTATCAATGCTCCCTGTACTTAACCGAACCTGCTAACGGAACTCGTAGATGACGTCTAAAGATGATAAGAAAAATAGTAAATACCTCATCCTATGTCAGTCCATTACACTGCTGGACGTAGTAGGCCTCTCCTATTACCTATGCGTATGGACGCATTTAAAAGCCGGCTACTCACACACCTGCTGCAGGGGCAATACCGGTCGCACGGCGGTTGGACTAATTTTAGGCTGTTCTCTACAATCTCTACACACTAGCCAAATGCCCACAATCGCCAAGCTAGGCAAGATTTGACGACGCAAATAAAATATTGAAAAATCACACCAAAAATGAAATGAAAAAAGGTTCCTGATAAAAGCATTTACTGCATTTGTAATAAACAAAAAGAGACATAAAACCAGAGCCTAAACGAATTTCGCGGGTCAGTGTACTTGACGGTCCCGTAAAGGTCACATAAAGCCGGGAAACACAAAGATATGTCGGTCCCCCATAAAAACAGGAAAATGAATAGTACGGGAATATTAGGATACCTATTTGCTATAACATTTTATGGCTTCAAGCCAGTTTTGTTGTTTATTAAACATTTCAGTGTGCCATAAAGCTAGATATCTCTATACCTTCGTGTGTTAAATGATCACTTACATTGGATCGCGGAAGTTTTCTACAGGTATTTAGCAAAAAACCGTCTTGATCTGTGGCTTGCTCGCGTATTGGTGAGAAATTATCGATATTTTTACTTCTGAATTGGACAAAAGTGATTAGATAAAGAATCTAATTTTCTTTAATACCTATCCTCGAAACCGTGATGTATTTTCTTATTAAACTAGCCTAGATGTTCCGTCTACCAGTACCAGAACATTTCCATAATCGAAAGCAAATCCAGAGGGTCTACAGCATACACAAATATTTGAAACAACAATCACTACAAACCATTTATTTATTGATAGGTACCTACTTAGATAGAATAGATAGGTAGTGCTCAAAATCTAATTTTAGATTAATGAAAATGTTTGAACGTATTGTTACAGAATGTTCGGGAACGACACGTTTCCCCTGCACCTGGACCAAGGGCGCGCCTTCGGGAAGGCGTTCCACGACGAGCTCAGCATCCTGGCGCCGCTACTGCAGTGCTGCATGGTGCGCCACACCACCCTCGCCACGCTACTCAAGTAACTATTTCCTTATTGCTGTGACAGTATATTAAGCCGAGAATAACAATCCAGTCTTCTAATTGGCCGCGAGTTACTGTCACGTGCCGACATCATGTGCTAAGCCTATAGGGTATTGCTACTATTGATGCAGCTGTCAACATAAAAATTAAAATCCTTGATATTGAGCCACGTGCAAGTTACTAATGTAGAAATCGAATACTACATCTATATGGAAATCATTTGCACATTTTCTTCGATGTAGCCGCAATTTGAATGTAGATAGTTATAACGAGAAAATCATTTACAGATGTCGTGCAAAATTGTCTCTCTTCGGCTTTTCACGGAAACGCCCGAATTAATGTCCCTGCAATATATACTGAAAGTTCATTGTGTCAGCAATATGAATTCGGATGTTTCCGTGAAAAGCCGAAGAGAAAGGATTTTGCACTACATCTGTATTTGAATGTAATTTTCTTGATTTAATATCAATGTGTTACTTACGATTTCTTTAATTTTGTATCGTACTTATTACATTTTTAATTTCTGTAATATCGACATAAATAAATACTCTGTAAGACGACATAAAGTAGTAATCAATATCGAGCATTTATAATTTTTTCGAGACCAACATGACTACTGGGCACCTAGGTACCTCCAAAATATTTTTAAACCAAAATTTGTTAATTCGAAACTTTGCTTGCTTTTTATGAGTAGATAGACTAGACTGCCGTTCCCTGCTTTTAATACACAAGGAAATAACCTAATTTTAACCTCACGGTCTCATTAAAATACGGTATATTTAAATGAATAAAAATACGTGTAAATTTTCAACTCGTTGCTTAGCAGTTCATAATATTTGAATTTGCTTCTCAGGTTTCATAACGGTAAACCGCTCTCAGCGGCCCTCCGCGACACCATGAAGGTGGACCCCGTGACTCCGGTCCTCTGGGAGCCCCACCTGGTCGCCCTGGACCGGCGCACCGCCATCATCCTCGACGCCATCCGCAAGTGCGTTCAGAAATCTGAGAACCCCGTTGACAACAACGAAGTCAACGACTTTGTATGACCGCTGAACGCTCCTGTGATGGAACTAGAAGTGTGATAAACCTCAGGTCTCACGTAACCAGTCTACCCCTGACTTAGACTTAAGATTTTAGTGCCAAAGAGTATCCAAATGACATTGGGTGAACGTTTGAAGTCATTCCACTGACTCGGTTAAGAAGCCATTGTACAAGCCAAAAATGCCGATTTTTATGCAATGACCAATAGGTTTTACAATTGGAATCAGTATTGATTTGTAAGAAGTTATTTTATGTATATATTTTAATGAAATTAAATTATTGTTAGGCATGCTGTTGGCTTGATTGTGTTAGTTCAAGCGCCCCGGGAATGTAAGGAGAAAAATATAACCCTTTGTTGACACAATACTATGTATGTATGTGATAGTAGTTAGATGATGGCTCACTTTTCAATAAAGATTCTTATGTAAAAGCTGTGGAGATTCTTGGGCCGCATTATTTTAATAGGGGTAGGTAATTGTGGTGACACAATGTGCTGTACATAATAATAGTGAAATGCAATAGTTTAAGCGTAGTTTCCTTTGTAGATTATTTTGCTATTTTTAGCTGTCATAATCTCCTAAAGCTAGAAGCTCAAGAAGACAGACATATCATGGTGACGGAGTTAGCTTCGTGTGATAATTTTTGGGATTTGTTTTAAACATTTTGATAAGATTGACTTTAGGTTTAAGAGGCTAAATGAATTTAAATGTTTCCTTTATAATTTTTTTTAATTGTTTCTACGCAATTTATGATTTGCTCCTTTTTGTGCGTGTTTATAAGTCAGCGTTTGATTTACTTCATTCTTCTATTTAATTAAGTAATTTATTGGATAAGCATCTACTTTATTCGGATCCATGCAATTAGAAAAACCGAAATAAATTGTATTCGGTTCGGTAGATCTCGAAGCGGCGTAGACCAGTGTAAGAAATTAATTTCTTGTTATTGGAAATGGCAACACCTTTCATGTTATTTTTATAGCAACTTTTATAAAAAAAGTTACAATGTCGACCTAATACCAATATTCTAAAGTTAAAAATGTGTTCAACAATCTATTAAATTGAACCATAATAAATGTCATTTAAAGAACAGAAGTTCTTATATAATTTAACTGTTCATAGCTGCGTTGTACCTACATTTAGGTAAGTATAGATACATTTAAGTCTAGCTTAAGTTCAGCCAATGCAAATTATTGTTTTTTGTTATAATTATGTTCATTGTGACCGGCAGCTTTTGTTTTAAGAACTTCAGATACCATTCCGAAATAATTATAAACCTTTTAAAAGGCGAAATGTGTAGACAAGTATTTATTTACTTATTTAAATACAAAGCTACGTGTACCCTGAGGTAGAAGTTGAAATGCTTATACATGTATTTAAATGAAATGCATTGTTGTACAAATGTACAACAAGCTGCTATATTAATTGCCTTCTCGACTTGAAAATCCCCATCGACGTGACTTTTCCTGTCCTTGCATTTCGACGTACTAAAACAATGTAAGTATTTCAGTTTCGTTATGAATATTTCGCGGACAGCAACAGTCAAGTCGGGAGAATCAATTAATAGAAAGAAAAGAAGATTGTTAAGACTTATGAGTCATAATAAACTTATAGGTAGTTATAAAATGACTAAGGTCAAGCGGTCAAACCTATCTTTGCGTGGGATCAATAATTACTTACCAGTAGGTACCTAACAAAAAACAACTCGTTGCTAGGGCTCGCACTTACTTTTACTATTTTTCTGACTTTTCAGCAGTGACGTTCCGGTATTCGTTGCAAGCAAATGAAACTCCGATTCTGTTTATTTTAATGAATGAAAATCATGAAAGCTGGAATCAGTTTATTAACCGATTTATATTGATTTAAACTATCATGATTTTCACTAATAATTTAACTAGAATCGGGACTGCATGCCTCTCTTTTCTTCCCAAGTGAAGAAAAAGGGAGGGGTATTTGGACGTGTAATTTGGACCTAAATGCGTGATAATACGCCCATGGTCAGAGCCAGACACGGCGACCACGGGAAAGTGAAACGTCAGGACGATATAAACCCCATAGTGTACCCGATTAAGTCCCTGTTGTTGTTAAAATATTAACCAATTTGCCGCTACAGCCCCGCTTGACCTTAAATTTCTTGTGGTATATCTCCACCAAGTTAAGTTGGCACCTCGTCTCCATTACACCGCATATACTAACGAGGTACAAACTTAACTCGGTCGAGATGGTAAAGCTAGTTAGCTTTATTCGTGCGTGTAAAAAGCGGGCAGTCGTTAAATATGTATTTGTATTTATTAAATTAATACGTGCTGCTGTGTTAGGATTACTGCTACTTATTGTTGTAAAGAAGATGGATGTATGTCATAAGAGAAGTCGACTTGCCAAAGATGTACCTACAATGTTTTAAGCTGTAAAATGTAAGTAGGTATTGAAACATGATGTAATGTTTTCGAAGCGTGTTTCTGTTGATCGTTTATAAATTAAAAAACGAAATGATTTGACTTGGTTGTTTTTCTTCCTCAATCGCTTTTAAAGTGAAATAAAATTAGAAAAAAATATTTATTAATACAAGGAAGTGCAAAAGGTCCTTTGATTAAATAAAAAAAGCGTCTTATTCGTTGAAAGGCACTGAAAATACAGAAATTCATGTCATTCCCCATTGACGTTGCCAATTATTGGTAATGTTTCTGTATTAATAACGGCTTAAATATTAAATTATAATTGTAATAAGTATTACAATAAACTTCCAAGATCACTTTTAATGGCCGAGACAACTTCAGGGCCTCTTTTAGCATAGGTACGATGCCATCCAGGTATTTGCCACAGAGAGAAAAGTGCATTCAGGGGGAAATAGGATTCGTTCCCTATTTACTCCGAACATCGTAAACAAAAAAACATCGTTGCTATTTGCTGTTTAGTGTTTAACCCATGGAACGCGACTGTCATAAATTTGCTTGTCGATTAATTACTTTAATTAATTTAAATTATACTCCAAATAGCTTCAGGGGTTGAGTAGGTAGTTTAGCATATATACGTTAAACTTAGTTTCCCGAAAAATTTATATATGTGTGTAGGTAGTTAGGTACACAGTACTTTATTTCCCCGCAGGATTTGTCCTGTTCACTTCAAAATTCCTTTAAACATTTTTTTACAGAGCTGAAGCAACAATAATAGCGTAAAGGCCATAAGATGACTTTTATTTGGGCTTTTAAAAATATACCTAATAGGTATATCTTTTTGAAAAATACACTTTTTGCTCCTACTTTTAAACATTTTGTAACGGAGTCTTTTCCATATTAAACACAATTTATACGCGATTCCTTTATTAGCATATTACATGTTTTTATTTAAATGCATAGACAATTAGACACAGTCAATAATGAAGGTCATCTAGAAGACAAACTAATTATAATTCACTTATCGACTAAAACGTACAAAAAGGTACGTACCTACATTATTTATATTTTATCACTGATGTATGTACGTATGATTTTAATCCATTTAATTTCTTAGCAAAGATTAGCGTACCTACATATTTTTGAAGTATCAATGCTCCCTGTACTTAACCGAACCTGCTAACGGAACTCGTAGATGACGTCTAAAGATGATAAGAAAAATAGTAAATACCTCATCCTATGTCAGTCCATTACACTGCTGGACGTAGTAGGCCTCTCCTATTACCTATGCGTATGGACGCATTTAAAAGCCGGCTACTCACACACCTGCTGCAGGGGCAATACCGGTCGCACGGCGGTTGGACTAATTTTAGGCTGTTCTCTACAATCTCTACACACTAGCCAAATGCCCACAATCGCCAAGCTAGGCAAGATTTGACGACGCAAATAAAATATTGAAAAATCACACCAAAAATGAAATGAAAAAAGGTTCCTGATAAAAGCATTTACTGCATTTGTAATAAACAAAAAGAGACATAAAACCAGAGCCTAAACGAATTTCGCGGGTCAGTGTACTTGACGGTCCCGTAAAGGTCACATAAAGCCGGGAAACACAAAGATATGTCGGTCCCCCATAAAAACAGGAAAATGAATAGTACGGGAATATTAGGATACCTATTTGCTATAACATTTTATGGCTTCAAGCCAGTTTTGTTGTTTATTAAACATTTCAGTGTGCCATAAAGCTAGATATCTCTATACCTTCGTGTGTTAAATGATCACTTACATTGGATCGCGGAAGTTTTCTACAGGTATTTAGCAAAAAACCGTCTTGATCTGTGGCTTGCTCGCGTATTGGTGAGAAATTATCGATATTTTTACTTCTGAATTGGACAAAAGTGATTAGATAAAGAATCTAATTTTCTTTAATACCTATCCTCGAAACCGTGATGTATTTTCTTATTAAACTAGCCTAGATGTTCCGTCTACCAGTACCAGAACATTTCCATAATCGAAAGCAAATCCAGAGGGTCTACAGCATACACAAATATTTGAAACAACAATCACTACAAACCATTTATTTATTGATAGGTACCTACTTAGATAGAATAGATAGGTAGTGCTCAAAATCTAATTTTAGATTAATGAAAATGTTTGAACGTATTGTTACAGAATGTTCGGGAACGACACGTTTCCCCTGCACCTGGACCAAGGGCGCGCCTTCGGGAAGGCGTTCCACGACGAGCTCAGCATCCTGGCGCCGCTACTGCAGTGCTGCATGGTGCGCCACACCACCCTCGCCACGCTACTCAAGTAACTATTTCCTTATTGCTGTGACAGTATATTAAGCCGAGAATAACAATCCAGTCTTCTAATTGGCCGCGAGTTACTGTCACGTGCCGACATCATGTGCTAAGCCTATAGGGTATTGCTACTATTGATGCAGCTGTCAACATAAAAATTAAAATCCTTGATATTGAGCCACGTGCAAGTTACTAATGTAGAAATCGAATACTACATCTATATGGAAATCATTTGCACATTTTCTTCGATGTAGCCGCAATTTGAATGTAGATAGTTATAACGAGAAAATCATTTACAGATGTCGTGCAAAATTGTCTCTCTTCGGCTTTTCACGGAAACGCCCGAATTAATGTCCCTGCAATATATACTGAAAGTTCATTGTGTCAGCAATATGAATTCGGATGTTTCCGTGAAAAGCCGAAGAGAAAGGATTTTGCACTACATCTGTATTTGAATGTAATTTTCTTGATTTAATATCAATGTGTTACTTACGATTTCTTTAATTTTGTATCGTACTTATTACATTTTTAATTTCTGTAATATCGACATAAATAAATACTCTGTAAGACGACATAAAGTAGTAATCAATATCGAGCATTTATAATTTTTTCGAGACCAACATGACTACTGGGCACCTAGGTACCTCCAAAATATTTTTAAACCAAAATTTGTTAATTCGAAACTTTGCTTGCTTTTTATGAGTAGATAGACTAGACTGCCGTTCCCTGCTTTTAATACACAAGGAAATAACCTAATTTTAACCTCACGGTCTCATTAAAATACGGTATATTTAAATGAATAAAAATACGTGTAAATTTTCAACTCGTTGCTTAGCAGTTCATAATATTTGAATTTGCTTCTCAGGTTTCATAACGGTAAACCCGCTCTCAGCGGCCCTCCGCGACACCATGAAGGTGGACCCCGTGACTCCGGTCCTCTGGGAGCCCCACCTGGTCGCCCTGGACCGGCGCACCGCCATCATCCTCGACGCCCATCCGCAAGTGCGTTCAGAAATCTGAGAACCCCCGTTGACAACAACGAAGTCAACGACTTTGTATGACCGCTGAACGCTCCTGTGATGGAACTAGAAGTGTGATAAACCTCAGGTCTCACGTAACCAGTCTACCCCTGACTTAGACTTAAGATTTTAGTGCCAAAGAGTATCCAAATGACATTGGGTGAACGTTTGAAGTCATTCCACTGACTCGGTTAAGAAGCCATTGTACAAGCCAAAAATGCCGATTTTTATGCAATGACCAATAGGTTTTACAATTGGAATCAGTATTGATTTGTAAGAAGTTATTTTATGTATATATTTTAATGAAATTAAATTATTGTTAGGCATGCTGTTGGCTTGATTGTGTTAGTTCAAGCGCCCCGGGAATGTAAGGAGAAAAATATAACCCTTTGTTGACACAATACTATGTATGTATGTGATAGTAGTTAGATGATGGCTCACTTTTCAATAAAGATTCTTATGTAAAAGCTGTGGAGATTCTTGGGCCGCATTATTTTAATAGGGGTAGGTAATTGTGGTGACACAATGTGCTGTACATAATAATAGTGAAATGCAATAGTTTAAGCGTAGTTTCCTTTGTAGATTATTTTGCTATTTTTAGCTGTCATAATCTCCTAAAGCTAGAAGCTCAAGAAGACAGACATATCATGGTGACGGAGTTAGCTTCGTGTGATAATTTTTGGGATTTGTTTTAAACATTTTGATAAGATTGACTTTAGGTTTAAGAGGCTAAATGAATTTAAATGTTTCCTTTATAATTTTTTTTAATTGTTTCTACGCAATTTATGATTTGCTCCTTTTTGTGCGTGTTTATAAGTCAGCGTTTGATTTACTTCATTCTTCTATTTAATTAAGTAATTTATTGGATAAGCATCTACTTATTCGGATCCATGCAATTAGAAAAACCGAAATAAATTGTATTCGGTTCGGTAGATCTCGAAGCGGCGTAGACCAGTGTAAGAAATTAATTTCTTGTTATTGGAAATGGCAACACCTTTCATGTTATTTTTATAGCAACTTTTATAAAAAAAGTTACAATGTCGACCTAATACCAATATTCTAAAGTTAAAAATGTGTTCAACAATCTATTAAATTGAACCATAATAAATGTCATTTAAAGAACAGAAGTTCTTATATAATTTAACTGTTCATAGCTGCGTTGTACCTACATTTAGGTAAGTATAGATACATTTAAGTCTAGCTTAAGTTCAGCCAATGCAAATTATTGTTTTTTGTTATAATTATGTTCATTGTGACCGGCAGCTTTTGTTTTAAGAACTTCAGATACCATTCCGAAATAATTATAAACCTTTTAAAAGGCGAAATGTGTAGACAAGTATTTATTTACTTATTTAAATACAAAGCTACGTGTACCCTGAGGTAGAAGTTGAAATGCTTATACATGTATTTAAATGAAATGCATTGTTGTACAAATGTACAACAAGCTGCTATATTAATTGCCTTCTCGACTTGAAAATCCCCATCGACGTGACTTTTCCTGTCCTTGCATTTCGACGTACTAAAACAATGTAAGTATTTCAGTTTCGTTATGAATATTTCGCGGACAGCAACAGTCAAGTCGGGAGAATCAATTAATAGAAAGAAAAGAAGATTGTTAAGACTTATGAGTCATAATAAACTTATAGGTAGTTATAAAATGACTAAGGTCAAGCGGTCAAACCTATCTTTGCGTGGGATCAATAATTACTTACCAGTAGGTACCTAACAAAAAACAACTCGTTGCTAGGGCTCGCACTTACTTTTACTATTTTTCTGACTTTTCAGCAGTGACGTTCCGGTATTCGTTGCAAGCAAATGAAACTCCGATTCTGTTATTTTAATGAATGAAAATCATGAAAGCTGGAATCAGTTTATTAACCGATTTATATTGATTTAAACTATCATGATTTTCACTAATAATTTAACTAGAATCGGGACTGCATGCCTCTCTTTTCTTCCCAAGTGAAGAAAAAGGGAGGGGTATTTGGACGTGTAATTTGGACCTAAATGCGTGATAATACGCCCATGGTCAGAGCCAGACACGGCGACCACGGGAAAGTGAAACGTCAGGACGATATAAACCCCATAGTGTACCCGATTAAGTCCCTGTTGTTGTTAAAATATTAACCAATTTGCCGCTACAGCCCCGCTTGACCTTAAATTTCTTGTGGTATATCTCCACCAAGTTAAGTTGGCACCTCGTCTCCATTACACCGCATATACTAACGAGGTACAAACTTAACTCGGTCGAGATGGTAAAGCTAGTTAGCTTTATTCGTGCGTGTAAAAAGCGGGCAGTCGTTAAATATGTATTTGTATTTATTAAATTAATACGTGCTGCTGTGTTAGGATTACTGCTACTTATTGTTGTAAAGAAGATGGATGTATGTCATAAGAGAAGTCGACTTGCCAAAGATGTACCTACAATGTTTTAAGCTGTAAAATGTAAGTAGGTATTGAAACATGATGTAATGTTTTCGAAGCGTGTTTCTGTTGATCGTTTATAAATTAAAAAACGAAATGATTTGACTTGGTTGTTTTTCTTCCTCAATCGCTTTTAAAGTGAAATAAAATTAGAAAAAAAATATTTATTAATACAAGGAAGTGCAAAAGGTCCTTTGATTAAATAAAAAAAGCGTCTTATTCGTTGAAAGGCACTGAAAATACAGAAATTCATGTCATTCCCCATTGACGTTGCCAATTATTGGTAATGTTTCTGTATTAATAACGGCTTAAATATTAAATTATAATTGTAATAAGTATTACAATAAACTTCCAAGATCACTTTTAATGGCCGAGACAACTTCAGGGCCTCTTTTAGCATAGGTACGATGCCATCCAGGTATTTGCCACAGAGAGAAAAGTGCATTCAGGGGGAAATAGGATTCGTTCCCTATTTACTCCGAACATCGTAAACAAAAAAAACATCGTTGCTATTTGCTGTTTAGTGTTTAACCCATGGAACGCGACTGTCATAAATTTGCTTGTCGATTAATTACTTTAATTAATTTAAATTATACTCCAAATAGCTTCAGGGGTTGAGTAGGTAGTTTAGCATATATACGTTAAACTTAGTTTCCCGAAAAATTTATATATGTGTGTAGGTAGTTAGGTACACAGTACTTTATTTCCCCGCAGGATTTGTCCTGTTCACTTCAAAATTCCTTTAAACATTTTTTTACAGAGCTGAAGCAACAATAATAGCGTAAAGGCCATAAGATGACTTTTATTTGGGCTTTTAAAAATATACCTAATAGGTATATCTTTTTGAAAAATACACTTTTTGCTCCTACTTTTAAACATTTTGTAACGGAGTCTTTTCCATATTAAACACAATTTATACGCGATTCCTTTATTAGCATATTACATGTTTTTATTTAAATGCATAGACAATTAGACACAGTCAATAATGAAGGTCATCTAGAAGACAAACTAATTATAATTCACTTATCGACTAAAACGTACAAAAAGGTACGTACCTACATTATTTATATTTTATCACTGATGTATGTACGTATGATTTTAATCCATTTAATTTCTTAGCAAAGATTAGCGTACCTACATATTTTTGAAGTATCAATGCTCCCTGTACTTAACCGAACCTGCTAACGGAACTCGTAGATGACGTCTAAAGATGATAAGAAAAATAGTAAATACCTCATCCTATGTCAGTCCATTACACTGCTGGACGTAGTAGGCCTCTCCTATTACCTATGCGTATGGACGCATTTAAAAGCCGGCTACTCACACACCTGCTGCAGGGGCAATACCGGTCGCACGGCGGTTGGACTAATTTTAGGCTGTTCTCTACAATCTCTACACACTAGCCAAATGCCCACAATCGCCAAGCTAGGCAAGATTTGACGACGCAAATAAAATATTGAAAAATCACACCAAAAATGAAATGAAAAAAGGTTCCTGATAAAAGCATTTACTGCATTTGTAATAAACAAAAAGAGACATAAAACCAGAGCCTAAACGAATTTCGCGGGTCAGTGTACTTGACGGTCCCGTAAAGGTCACATAAAGCCGGGAAACACAAAGATATGTCGGTCCCCCATAAAAACAGGAAAATGAATAGTACGGGAATATTAGGATACCTATTTGCTATAACATTTTATGGCTTCAAGCCAGTTTTGTTGTTTATTAAACATTTCAGTGTGCCATAAAGCTAGATATCTCTATACCTTCGTGTGGAATTAAGAAAAAATACCGTCTCGTTTACTTAAATTAAGTACTTATCTATTTCAAGAACCATTTTAAAATAATGAATTATACAAAAAGTATTTTTTTTAAATACCATTTTAAAATAATGAATTATTTAAAAATTATTTTAAAATGGTTCTTGAAATAGATACTCTATAGTTAATTTCTGCGTGAAAATAATTTCAGAGGTAGCCCTCTGAAATTATTTTCACGCAGAAAATTAACTATAACGCCCAAAAGATGCGAATTCAAACCTTATAGTTATTAGCAAAAGGAAGAGGGAAGGGATAGATAGATATTTTAGTAGGTTGATGATAAATGAATGGTTTTCTTACAGAGCAGCCTAGAGGGTTAGCACAAAAGCCGCCTAGAAAAAGGGTATATTTAGTAGGGCTCGCGGTCGTGTCCGGGTTTCGTGTCAACGTTTCTCATACCCGTGTTCGTGTTACACGTACACGGGTTTCTGACCCGATTTACACGGGTAATTAAAGTCCGTGTAAATAATACCCGTCTGCA
>JALPQI010027382.1:0-12810 GCA_025490895.1 Thaumatotibia leucotreta
TGAAACCAAGATTGTGTTCCGAAAGCGCGTGATTATGAAATAATGGAAGTTTGCAAGTTTATTTTCATTTTTTTTAACTTTCAACTGACGAATGGTGTAGTTAATTACTTTGAAACTTACCATACAAAAAAATATAGCGAACCAGCAAGATGACTAGCAATTTGTTGCAACCCACACTTAATCTTTTAGAGGCTGTACGTCAAATATAATCGGCTTTTCTTATTACAACATTACTAACAAAAAGTACAAAAGTTCTTACTTATAGTACATATTTTCGTACCCCGCCCAAAGAACTGGCGAAGTTCGCAAACGAATTCCTTTGTCGCCTGTGCGTGACCGGCATCGGGTCTCGCTCTATTATTAGGCAATGTAGTGCATTGTGCCCACTGATTACACACGGTAGATCTTGTTTATAAGCCTTTTTATAATACGTCAATGGCAATTAGTATTCTACCCGCTTGACGGCAGTTACTGTAGCCAGCAGAGTAATTCCGTAAGGAAGTTTTTATTACACCTGCTGGGTGCTTAGAGAAGTTGCCAATTGCTAACGCTTAATCATCAATCGTAAACATGCAGCTTGTCACACTAATATAAAAGAGTGACAGAGAGGGAAAACTACGATACGCTACTACCTAAGCGTTAGCGATTGGTAACTTGGCTAAGCATCCTGTTCCGTTAGTGCGAAATCCTAATTGATTTTCATACAACATTAAGTCACAAGTTACAATAGGCATTATTGCAATAAAATATATATAAAATATATATGCTCCTGACCGTTTTCGGCCACGGCGACTGCTTCAACTCCTATGTTGACGCTCGTGTGCTCTCGTGTGGCTGACGTAGCCGATCTTGTTAAAAAATATATAATTGAAGTACTCCGAGAGCATAACTCACCTAGTCCTCTGTCACTAACATGTTCGAGTTTGAGTCATCCCCAATTTTTTGGAATGATTTAGTCCATTTTAGACCAATTTTGTGAATAGGACATTGTGCATCAAGGGAAGTAAGTACGGAATTACTAACGAGAGTGTTAGAAGCCCGACGCCGTCAGGCGGAGGGCTTTTATGACTCGAGTTAGTATTCCGCTTACCGACCGTGATGCATACAATGTTTTTCATCACACTTGCCGACAAAAAAATAAGTTTTAAGACATAATATGATTAAATGATGTACTGACATTTCTATTACTCCCTAGGGCATTTCACTTTTCTATTACTCCCGCTACGCACGCAAGCAATGGCGCGCTTAGACAGCAAGTGTGATGAAAAATATATTTTTTCTATCCTTTTTTTCTATCCCAAGTGTGATGATAAACATTGTGTGTGCCACGGGCGGTACATGGTTATTTAGGTACATTTGAGTTACTCCGTGACGATGCATGGCATTTGCAACAGTTCCGAAATATTGAGTGCTCAGTAATTCAGTACTTATCATCATATATATCGTCATAGTTATAATTCCGTAAGTAATTTCAGAGTCCGTTTTTGAAGAAAAGAAATCTCTTATTAAATATTGTAGTCCCTCGAGAAAACCTTAGCAAGGAGTTAATTCTACAGACGGAGAGCAGCGAAAAGAAATTCGAGTGATGAACGCGAGTGACTATAAATATTGCTCTATCTATTGGCATTTGATGATCAGTGGTCGGGCAATTTTGAGCCTTATGTCTTCGAAGAACGCCTCGTAAAATTAGGGGTATTGAATGAAATCTGAGGCTAGATCTAGGGGGTGTCGGTGTAAGTACGACGATCAGTCGGGAAGTGGTCCATTTCAAATTGAAATTAGATTAATCTTTTGAAAGCCAAGAACAACTAAAGGGCCGTTTATGTTGTCATGGCGGACGGCTTCAATGCTTGCTTTATATTTTTTATTTGTGCTTAATGGTAAGTTTCCGAAAGTGGTATTGATTTAATTTTATGTCATCAAAAGTCAAACGAGCCAGGAGAATGAAAAAACTCTCCCTCTCTCTATTGACTAAGTCACAACAAAATTCAGCCCATTAAGAAAGCTTAGTGCACAGATTGATAGTAACTTTTTTTTATTTTTGTTGGGCGCCAGAGAAATAACAATGTTTTTTCACTAGATTATTTTTTTTACCTAATCCGAATACATAATATGATATTCAATCTAAGGCCTAGATTCTAACATTGTTCTGTTCTATGGGCAACCTACTGGCAGAATTCATATCGCTATTTTCGATGTAACCGTATTCTGTAATTATTGTAAATATTTGATATCTTTAAATTTGAATGAACCACATTTTTATTCTAAGCAGACTCCAATGCTTAGCCCATTATTTCATACTAAAGCGATACAGCTTATACAATTAAGTCAGTACCGACTTAGTCAGGTTTGGGTACCTGCTTAGGTCTTGGTGGGTACCTATATAGCCATTTATGCTCTGCTCCATCATAAACTACAATGTCAATAGTAGGTAAGGTCAATGCGGGTAATACCGTCTATCGGGAATGTTCGTCTACTAACTGATTTTCACTCTTAACTCAAAAATATAAGACGCATATGACAGACTTTCCGTACAAATAAAATATGCCGGAATTACCCACACTGACCTTAATACATTTCTAAAACAATTAATAATAGTAAACTCATTTAGATAAACAAGTAGTTTAAGGGCCTGTTTTACCATCCTCAAATAAAATACACCCGTCTGATAAATGTTAGCTGTCCTTTTACGTTATATACCTCGGGAATAAGATACTAATACTTTTATCTAACAGATAATATATATCCGCGAGTTGTGAAACCAGCTGTCAAAATATTCACAGTTTCCATAGTCCTTCACTATTTATCGGCAAAAATACTGATCACGGCAATAATGTCCAGTATGTGACCCTGAGTGATGATTGACATAATAATCAGCAATTGAAATACAGCGGTGTAACTACTGATAACACATCACCCAGGGGACAACAGTTGCCTAGTTTGCTAGAAGAAAGTATCCTGCACGCCCTAACTACTATCATGATTAGTGGGTGACCCACCTTGGATATGCGGGTCAACATTCTTTTCGTTGTCTTGTTTCATACCACTTTGTCATACATATAGTTGCTATCTCGACTCAGTATAAAAAAAAAACCGGTGCACTTGCATTTCTTTTTAATCCATACATCAGAAATTGAAAACTAAACATCATCTCATACAAAAATCACCACTGCGTCACGTTTTTTAGGGACACAAAATAAGACAACGAAAAGAATTTTGACCCACTTAATTGTCAAAAATACAAAATTTGAATTTTAATGTTTTGAAACTGATTTTAACGGTGACTCAGGTTAACCTTACCATAGCAACCAGAGACATGTGACAGCAACAAAAAAGGAATTGACCCTAAATACATTTTTTGGAGACCGCGTCTTGGTAAACGTAGCGTGGGACGCCCTCCGGCTAGATGGCGGGATTATTTGCATAAGGGGGCAGAAACTGGATGCATAAAGCAGCAGACCGAGCTCTGTGGCGTACCTTGGGGGAGGCCTATGTCCAGCAGTGAACTGCAACGGGCTAATGATGATGATGACATATTTTGTGACCCGTTCCAATAATGCCAACTACTCGTATTCCTTTCGACATTCACAGATCTATTGTAATAAAGTTTCACTCACATATTACTCTGCCAAGATACGAAATGGGATCTTTACGGCCTAAGGGGCCTAAGTTGTCTTTTATAATAACCTCGACAAGATGGGCGTGCCTAAATGTCCCCATATTAGTTCGGAAGAAGTTTCTTATTTTCGTGTGGGGCTAAATAAGTCGAATGCGAGAAAACTTGGCATTCGAACTGTTGGAGCGGAAACAGGAGTTTTCTATTTATAGTTGGGATTGGGTATTTGTGTCGAATAAGTAATGGATTTAGAAATACATTTGTGTAAAGCTTGTTCACGAAATAAAGTAGCCATCGTAAAATCAGTCTCTACTGTTACGCAACAGTCCCATGTATTTCTAACAGCCATGGGACTGTAAATTGATTCTTCTGTTTTATGTTGAACAATCCGATATCCAAAAGCATTCGCTGAAAAGTCGTCAAAATCAAAATAACTTCAGATAATGCTTAATGCAAAAGTTCACGCACAAAAAAGTACGAACTTCCGAGACGATTTCAACAATTTTAGTCTTGAATTAATTAATAAAAATTGTAGACACGAGATTCACAGTTAATTATAGTATTGGTATTGTAATTTAGTTAAGACCCATTGGGAAACTAAATGATCCAAAATGGTAAAATAAGAAGAAACACTACTTAAACCAGAAGTTTAAATAAAAGTCCATCATTATGGAGAAATTGATATAAATATCAACCAAAGCGTCCGAGAAGACAGGCAAAGAGCTCTTCTTTGTAATAACACCCATACTAAGGTATGGTCTCATACACAAAAAAAGAATTATACAGCAATGGCTACTTTATTACGTGAACAAGCCTTAGGTAATAAACATGCCGTTTCTAGCATTATTTTTGTAGGTTTTCCTTTAAATATTTCGTGTTTTACGGTGTTTGTGGTGGTAGGTATAAGTCAACCCAGATACGTGTTAGTCCAATAAATTATTTTAACAAGATGGAGATTTTAAGGTTATTGACTAATTATATCAGAATTGACTTCTTTGTAACTACTTGGTACCTAAATGCCAGAGAGTAGTCATTTCAGAGTGTTGCAAAGTTTCAAGTAGGTAATGCATTTTCGAATCCTACTAATGTAGAAAATTCAGGATATATTTCCTCATATCCGGATCTTGAGGTGTTACCAACTTGAGATTTTTTAGATTTCTATCGTAGTTGGATCGAATGAAATGATCGGAATCAAACATGGCTCAGATCAGAAAGGAAATAAAACCGGCCAAGTGCGAGTCGTACTCGCGCGCAAAGGGTTCCGTACCATTATCAATTTATTATTTAAAAATACAGTTAAATCAACCAACCAAAAATCGATAGAGATAAATCGAAAATGATAGAGTTTACTAATGTGCATAACACATATTTTTTTAGAATTTTATATCGCGTAGTTTAAAAAATAGGGGGGGGGGGGGACACATTATTCAGACTTTGAGAGCTGATATCTCGAAAACGATTTGCTTAAATAAAAATGAGGTTTATGAACCTTCATATCATTTTCAAAGACCTTTCTAACTATTAATACTCCACACGCTTATATACAACTAAAAAAATTTTTCTATCCCTCAGTTACGTGTATGGAAGGCCCCCACCCCAATGTTTTTTTTTACAATTTAGTATCATAATCCTGTAGCGGTTCATACGACACATATCCTTACCAAATTTCGTTACTGTATCATTTATAGTTTCCGAGTAAATCGGCTGTGACAGACGGACAGACGGACAGACGGACATGACGAATCTATAAGGGTTCCGTTTTTGCCATTTTGGCTACGGAACCCTAAAAATAAGTAACACCCTGTTACTTATTTTTAGGTAGGTGCCTAATTCATTTTACAAGAATATACAAAAGTAGATTTATGATACGATTACTTCATGCTAAAACAGGCTGAGCCGATTTCGTCTGCTCATGGTTGCTATAGTTACCTACAAATAGCGCCCTTAGCACATCTCGTGTTTGGTAGTATATGCGTCTCTTTTCGATGGCATTAATTAAAAAGAGACGGGTAGCTGCAAGGATGTGAATTGCTGTCGAACGTTAGATGTGCTGACCCCCAATAGTCGTCGATTTTTTATTTTGTGACACATTAGATACACTTAAGGAAATACGTTCAAAATATACGTTTTTGACGTCCACTCATATAAAATTAATAACGAAAAAGACAATACGTTTGAACTTACCCAAAACAAATGATTATACCAAAAGGTTAGAAATAAAATACAGCCTAAATAATGAAATTTATATTATAAATAATTTATCCTTCAGTTTACGCAACTGGCTCGTTTATGAGGCCTGGAGATTCAGGTGTTATCTAATTTTCAGAAACATGAGAGGGACAAAACTTAAAGGATCAAAATAAACACTAACCTACTATACTTATTTTTTAAAATCCTACACAATTAGTGATACCGCAAGCAAATAACTGTCAACAAAATTTGGTTGGTCGGAATCAATTATTTCCTAACCTACTGCTTATTGGGACTCGAACGAAATAGCCCCCTAACAATAACTGTATTATTTAAGAGGCATAATTTAATGAACAATATGCGTATTGACAAAGGCTGGGTGTTCACAATTAAGGGGAACAAATTAAAACGATAAATCGACGGACCGGCCCTTCCCGTATTAGACCTTAGAGGATTAAAATGACGCTGGTTTTGGTGGTGATATCAAATTAATTAAATTTACTACAGAAACTATACACCGTGTTTTTATTGATTTCCGTTAAATTGAAGGGAAGCTTATTTAGGTCAAAGATAATCAATTTCTCTAAGAAACTAGTGTCTTAGCTCTTACTGTTATTGAGTTATTAATAAGTTAAATGACTAAACAAGTGTATTGCAAATTGCAACCTTTATTACTTATTTTGACATGTGCCGTCAGCAGCCGTCAGTCGCCTGAAATGTTATTCTTAAGGTTCTCTCACACTTGCCATTACAATTATTATGTACGATAACGAAAAAAAAATTTTTTTTACGAAATTAACCAAAGCTGATATACCAGGCAACTTTTATTAATGTCCCAAGTAACCTGTCCAATTTAACGGAAATCAATAAAAAACACGGTGTATAAGTATAATTAAACGGTTCAAGTGAAGTATATTTAGTCACTGCGCGCGACATGTTTTGGAGAGCCTAGGTCTCCATTATCAAGCACTGAGCACGCGTTCACGCCAAGCGACTCGCGAGCGCGAAAAATGTCGTGCGAAGTGATTAAATGCACGTGAGTTTAACCGTTTAATCATATTTATAGTTAATATGTCTTACGACAGTTTAAATTCAATGACTAGACAAAATTTAGTAATACGAAGCCAGATAAAAAAAAATTCATCGACAACATTGATAAAAAATGGCCTAAGTTAGGTTACCTCCTGTGCTAAGTGACATTTTAACCGCCACATTACCGGCCATTTTGTTTAGCGATCATTTAAAAACGTCGCGACCACAACTCGGCCATCCTGATTTATCCAGTGACCCTACCGCCCATCACTGACTTATGACGTATCATTTGTTTTGATCGCGTGGGTGTGATTGGGAGTGGACGGTTCATTAGCGCGAGTATTGTTTTCGGTAGGACACTGTTCCGCTAAAATAGAGGTGACTGGTTCCACGGATTAATGGGAATATTTTCTCTTAAAAGTTTTATTTTATTAGGAGCCTGTACTGTCCCACTGCAGGGCAAAGGCCTCCTTCAAATTCTTCCACGTATCCCTATCCCCTGAAGTCTCCCACCAGTCCTTGTCAAAGGCATCAAGCTCGTCACGCCATCTCTGGCGCGGTCTACCGCGACGCCTTATAAGTTGTGGCACCCAACGTGTGATTTGCTTAGCCCACAGGTTATCCTCTTAAAATATAAACTATTTTGTGCGAGAACTAAGTGATTGTCCAAGAGCGATTTTCTACTGAGTACGCTGCGTATTCGTTACGAAATCGTGGCGAATTGGTTACGGCTTCGACGAACTCGCTGCGCGCTCGCTTCGCATTCAACTCGCTTGCAAATCACAAGTGTCATAAGGCCCTAAGAGTGAATGTTGTTTAAGAACATCAATATAATTATTTTCATCACACTTGCTGTCTAAGCGCGCCATTGCTTGCGGGCGTAGCGGGCGTAATAGAAAAGTGAAATTCCCTAGGGAGTAATAGAAATGTCAGTACGTCATTTAATAATATTATGTCTTAAAACTTATTTTTTTGTCGGCTTAGTGTGATGAAAAACATTGTATGCATCACGGTCGGTAAGCGGAATACTAACTCGAGTCATAAAAGCCATCCACCTAACGGCTTCGGGCTTCTAACACTCTCCTTAGTGATTCCGTACTTACCTCCCTTGATGCACAATGTACTATTTATTTATTATTTAATATTACGTATTTCACTTCATCGTGTATTTCAGATAATAAAAGCAACATAAAGTTTCAGAAAGCTCTGTGAGGGGCTTACGCAACACAATAGCATAATGCTACAAACAGACCTTGATACTTAAGTTGCGTAATAAGTCCCACTAGTAGGTATACAACTATACATGGCCCGACCGTACTATTTGCTATTTACAACCGACTTCAAAAAAGGAGGAGGTTCTCAATTAGACTACTTTCTGTTTATCCAACTGGAAAGTTACCCTAACGTATGTATCTAAACAAATAGGAAATTCCACATCACTTTTCAATCATATTTTGTGCTAGTGCTCGTATTCAAAAATAGACTATACACTTATTTTAAGATAAGTGCAGCGCTCCTTGAACTGCTAGTATATTAATGAATAATAATAATTAAGACACAAAAAAATTATGGCTGATGGACTTGCCCAAATGCATATTTTTAAAATATTATCGAACCACGTATTTAAGTCGATGTTTGCTCGACATGTTTCGACCCATAAGAGGGTCCTCGTCCGGAGCACCCTCGGCCAAAGCCCGACACGTACTACGTGAGTATGCGTCGGTCTTTGGCGTGAATGTGAGTAACCCGGTTCGATAATATTTTAATATGTTCAAACATATTATCGTTAGTTATAATTCTAATATTACATATTTTTAGTAGGTATATCCTCAAAGGAAAACGATGATTTAAGTAGGCCTAGTATCAAGCACTTTAGCATGTAACAGACAGACTGCATAGATTATTTCAGTAAATTATCCATTCTAGAACATTAAAAACAAACACATTAAAAACGCGTAGTAACGACTCGAATCGTTTGGTCGCAGTGAAACCGCACGCCGACGCATTAAAATCGCATTAACATCGATACTTTATATCGATACTCGCAAATGCACCCGCACTATGTGACCCGATAATAGGCCGAGAGCCGAAGCTGAGTAAAACGGATTATTTTATACTCTGTTTGGTTTGGTGTTTAAAAAAAGGTAAACAATATTGCATGCATGCATCAGCCTATGATAGTCCACTGCAGGACGTAGGCCTCTCCTGTTAAATATATATACGCATTAGGAGGTAAATGCCCATAATCGCCACGCTGGGCAAGCGGATTGGCGATCGCAGTAATGTGTCCATATGATGACGCTGCTGCCCATCATCAATCTTTTATCAAAGAATGGTCAGTGACACTTCAATCCCTTAGTCGACTCTTACGACACCCGCAGGAGGAGTTGGGGTGGTGACAAATGTATTCTTACTGCCGTCACCACAACAATATTGCAGTATCTTAATGAATGAATGAACAATGTAAATCACTATATTTCCTTGTTATATTATGTATATTTGCTAAAACTTATTTTTTACTCGTAGTTTTCAATAAAAAGATACTGCAAGATTGTTTACCTTTTTAAACACCAAACCAAACAGAGTATATTATTTGGGGTTTTCGTAGCTGGCAATGTACAAGTTGCAGTACATTCTTTAAATTGGAGGAACATACTTAAAAGTTTCCGAGAAATTTCATGAGAATTTAACAGTAAGTTCCTATTGAGTTGATATGCTTCCATGAGAATTTATAAAAATGTGTTATAAATAATTACTTTATATTGTAAATAAGTAAACAAGGCAGTAAATATAACTCATAAGTTTCTAAAACGGTCTTGGCTTGATTAGATTATTTGTTAAATTTAGATTTCCGAGAAATTTCTCTATGGAAGTTTCGCAACTTATGGAACTTTGTCTCTGTACAATGCTAGTCGTAGCTCCAATAAGCAAATAAATAATTATTAAGATGCCACAAAGGGATGTTACAAATTGAAATTAGATTAATCCTTTGAAAGCCACGAACAACTAAGGGGCAGTTTATATTGTCAGGGCGGACGGTTTCAAAACAATGCTTGGTTTATATTTTTTATTTGTGCTTAATAATAAGCTTTCCGAAACTGGTATTATTTTATTCTATATCATCAAAAGTCAAACGAGCCAGGAGAATAAAAAAAACTCTCCCTCTCTCTATTGACTAAGACATAACAAAATATTCAGCCCATTAAAAAGTTTATGTTAATAAATAATTACTTCATATTGAAAATAAGTAAACAAGGCCGTAAATATAACTCATAAGGTTCTAATATGGTCTTGGCTTGATTATATTATTTGTTAAATTTAGATTTCCGAGAACTTTCTCTATGGAAGTTTCGCAACTTATGAAACTTCTCGGTACAATGCTAGTCGTAGCTCCAATAAGCAAATAAAATATTAAAATGCCACAAAGTGGTGATTTCAGTATCTTATAGGGTTTGAATTATCAATTCAGTTTGTATGGGATCTAGAGAAGGTTTTTATTAAATCGTTCTTATCATTGAGATCGTTTTCTTTGGTCACAGTTATATTTATTATTGAAACCCTTATTTATGAAATTATGACAGCGATTTTGATACTATATTGTTACGTGTGAGATCATTGGGTTGAACATCATAGAAATTAATGTATGTAAATTCCATTTATTTAGCACCTGATATTTCGGCAGTGTTACAAATGCCATCAAGATAAGAATTTTGAAAACCAATCTTAAAATTCTATACTATCTATGTTATTCTTCTATGCAAGTATGGTTTCAACTAGTATCCATATTTTCAACATCAATCGCTAGTTGCCTCTAGGACTATGAATAAATATGTCCATTTGGAGCAAATACTCTGCGCAAATTACGAATGGGGGCTGAATTGCGTTAATTCAGATTTAAAGTGAGTCAATAAAGCTTGGTTAAGAATGATTCGATTTATTGTACCAATATTCGGGCATTTGTACGCAATGGTGTTATTTATACAAGCAGTATGATACGATACAGAACTTACAGACAGGATATTCTAACATAATATCTACTTACTTCAAACATGATTGTGTTAGAAACTATAGTACTGTAGCCGTACCATGACTTTGCAAGCATTGAGCTAAACAATAGTAGATTACAAATGCCAAGGCCGTTTAAGTGGGAAATGTCCCAGATGACGTGTAATTGTAGACCGCGGCGAAGCCGAGGCCGATAAACATGTGATCCGAGGCTTTCCCATTTTACGGCCAAGGTGTGTACCTATACGATTTTTCGGCTCAACGAAGCCGGCAGGCGGCAACTTAGTTTGGCGTAGCGGGCGGCAAAGTGCTGTTTGCCGGCCGGAGGGCAGAAAAAATGATAAAAAACAATGTTTGCAAGTATCACTAACATTAGGGTTTCTCGATACGTAAATAAAGCCATCGCGCTCGCTCCTATATGTATGTGCGAGCGTGATAGAATGCATTACGTATCGAGTAAAACCTAACGTATCCTTTACTTTCCAACTCACGGTACGGTTACTGGATGCTTAGCCAAGTTGCCAATCGCTAACGCTTAATAGCGTATCGTAGTTTACCCTCTCTGTCACTCTTTGATATTAGTGCGACAAAGAAGGGTATCTATATTTCGTTTACGACTGACGATTAAGCGTTAGCGATTGGCATCTTGTCTAAGCACCCAGTTCTCTTAGCCACCCAGTTTTTTTCCACCTTTTTCAATAAACATTTAAACAGAATTTACCCTCAAATGGCTTCTTTAACCAGTTGTCAGATCACCTACAGATCGCTCAATGACATGCAGGTGGTTTTGTATTTTTAATTTTTGGCTAACCAACAAATGTTGCAACTACCCGATAATTTAAAAAAAAAATTATTTACGTATATTTAAAATTAAATAGGTACCTAAAAGTACAGATATTCGATCTCTTGACATTTGCCCAGTATCTGCGACCATATATAACATGGACGTCTAACGCCAGCTCAAAAATGCCACCAAAAACAATTATTCAATTGTGCTAAGATGGGCAAACATATAGTCCGGGAGCTAAACTTTAACTTGTTCGAGAAAATTACATTAAATCCTACAGTATATTTATTTCAGGAATATGATAAAACATCGTTTTGTGAATATATAAATCTAATTATCCCTGATAAATGTGTGGAGGTTTTTTCATAAAATCAATATTAAGATTTAATTGTTTAATAAAAAGAAACAATAAATCCTACAGTAGGGATTTATTATCCGAGGGGCCTAACTGAATATTTAAGACAATATTTTAAAAAGTCACCACTGAATAATCGTAGATATAGTCAGAAAAAATAAAATTATTTTTAAAATTCATAACAATCAAACAGAAATTAAACAAATGGTGATTTTTTACTATAATGACCCGACAATTATTATACTCATCCAAAGAAAAAATTACGTCAGTGACTCAATGCTAACTATTTTTTTTACAGTTTTAACTGATTTACGTGCAGGCGCATTAATTCTACATTTTATTTTTTTAATGTACCTCTTGTCAATAATTAGTTGTGACACAATACCAAAAAAAATCCCCTATGTATACTCTAAGCATTTCCTACAATTTTCGAAATGGTTATTGTTAAAATAAATCGGAGCGGCGCTGACGTCATAAATGCGCGGCCGCAGGGCAGCGGATAAACGTAGGTGGGGTACTACGAGTATGTAGACAGGACGGTGCGTCAAATTACAGAAGGAACTTCGTAGGAAGGAAGTAGAAACGTCTTAAATAAAAAATAGTAGTAAAATAAATAGGTATTAAGCAGTTTTTGAACTGACGATTAAAAATGTAGGCACCTATACAACTTGTAACCTATTAGGGGCCTGTATTTCATTCCCGACGCAAAATGAGGTGTTACAATTATTCAAAAATGTATACAGGGTGTGGCCTGTAATAAGAGCAATAAATGAAAACATAGACCCTTTAACTAATCAGTAATTAACTCCAAATGGTTTTAATTAA
>JALPQI010027383.1:0-14446 GCA_025490895.1 Thaumatotibia leucotreta
TATCATCTGGGCAAGTATTCATTAACCTAGCGGCATTTTCAAAAAAAATACGCAGAGAAGTTATATGATTTTCGTTATGTGGAAAATAAACACATGCGATATGTAATAGCGGCTGCCTACGCACCCCCGCCCGGCCGGCCGGCTGACGGCCCGCGGCGCGCGGGGAGAGGGGCGCGCCGCCGGCGCAGGCCCGCGGCTCCACGGTGAGCCAGAGCTCCTCGTGCCGCGACGCAGCACACCACTCGTCCCGGCGCGACACGCTGAGCCCCCGCCGCGCCGCGCAGCTCGTCCCTCTCGATCACGTCTAAACACCTCATACCTGCTGTCGAAATATTCGCTACTAAAAAAGTTAGGGTTCAACCATGTTTCTGATAAGCAAATGAGGTCATAATTTGAATTAATGACACCAGATAAAAAAGAATGAGATTTTGTCCGCAATCCCCTCACGTTCTGATAATAAATTGATATGTTGTTAGGTATGCCTTTTAAATAAAAATATTGTAATATTGTACGATATTGTAATTGTACGCAAGAAGTACTCTGTGCCCCTATTCAGACGAATCGAATCTGGAATTAATATTAAATATTTCGACACGACTATATAATATAATATCCCATAGAAATCGATACGAATATTTATTCCATAATAAGGATTACAGTGCAAATAATTATCCAACAAATAACTTTTCCGACACATTAAACAATTAACTTGAGTGCTTATTGATGTTATCAACATTGAAAGCTCGTAGTATTTATGACTATTACAAAAAATATTTGAAAGTCAATTTAATTTCCTGAGGTCAGCTTCGGTAGTTATGACGAACACCTTAGAACTGTCACTCTTGCGCATGTGAATTTTACACTGCTTAACCCATAGGTAACTGAAATTGAGCTCAGCCTTCCTATCGCGGGCTTGCCTGAGTAATTTTTTATTTACGGTCGTGAGATGCTCGTTCACATAGACGGGAACCGCCGGGCCCGATAGGCCGGCATCGGCGCTGGAGAGGCCCCGGCGCGCGCGCGCAGCTGCCACCAGCTCGTCCTTGCGACGTCGCTGGCAGAAACGCACAATGATTGCCGGGGGCCTGGGGTCCGCGCAGTTTCCGCTACCCACGGATAACGGGAAGCGGCGTACGCGATGTATTAAATCGACATCAGTTTCGCGTAGATTAAAACCGACCTTCAAACATAAATTATTTAAAATTGACATTAAATTTTCACCACTATTTAGAGGAACGCCACTAATTTCAACATTATTCAACCGGCAAAACTGATCTCTGTCGCTCTCGTTCGCTTTTAAAGTAGCAAAATCAGTTTCCAGCTGCTTCAGATCCGCTTCAATTGATGGGAGCCGGTCCACTTTACTCTCCGTGAGGGTAAGTCGCAAATCGAAAGCATCGAGTCGCTTTTCGATTAAATCGAACTTCCCTTCAAGATTGGCGATCCCTGTATTAGCTTGATCAAGACCACCCTGCATTTTTTGCATTTGCACCTTGAATCCTTTGAAATCCTTCACAAGTTCAGACAGTGGATCATTGTTTTCGGACTGACGGCATGAAATGCATTTCCAATTGGCTCTTTTCTCCGAAGTCATCCTCTTATACGTGTTCTCCACCAGTCCAGAACACTTAAAATGATAGACTCCACCGCAGAGGGAGCACGGGACATCGCCATCACCAATAAAATGATCACCACATCTATTGCACGAAGACATTTTTAGTCCCAACCGTAATAGGTCGTAAATACGGCTCAAAGTTCAAAAGCACAATTAAACTATGCAGTTAAACGTGTAGGTAAGTAAAGTTAACGATAACAGATAACCGGTCGCTTGCGCGCACGATCGATGACTGATGATCGATTTCAATTTAAGCGTCATATAAGTATTAAAAAACAAACTAATCAAGTTAAAAAAAATACTGTAAGATAGCATATTTATTGCAGTTTTTAAAAATATACACATTTTGTGGTCTTTCATACAAAATCACACTGAAAAAAAAATTGCACCTGTCGCGTACCTCAAACAAAAACCTCCGCGTAACCTCCTCCTACCTCAAAAAAGAGACTTTTGTGCCGACAACTGCTCGTTATACATATTCTTGTACTTATGTACCTACATATTATTGTTTATATTACTATTGTAAATATTTATTGATGCGAAAGTAAATTGAATATTTCTGATCTTCTTTTTTTAATAACCTAAGATTATTAAGAATTTTATTTGTTCAGATTCTATTTTTAGATTTTTTCTATTATTGTATACCGCCACCGCGTGTATATTATATATCTGGTCTATCTGGATCATACATATGATATATATAGTATCTGATCATATGAATCGTAATGGGTAATCAGTTTACCAAAGACGATAAAGGTAATTTTCACTAACCGGGACTAAACAACTAACCCAGTTCACCCACGTTCAAAGTTTATTTCATATGGAATTTGACAATCAATTGTTAAACGTTTACTTCATATCATCATCATTACCATATCAGCCGAAAGACGTCCACTGCTGAACATATGCCTCGTATCGGTTCTACGTGCAATGTGCCCCGCCCACTGCCACTTTAGTTTAGTGATATGGAGAGCTATATCGCAGAGCTATGGAGCTATACTTTGGTTCTGCTGCGGATCGTCTCATTTGTAATGCGACCTCGCAGAGAGACCCACCATAGCCCTCTCCATTGCCCTGTGGGTGACTTTGAGCTTTCTTATGAGACCCATTGTAAGCGACCACGTTCCAGTACCGTATGTATGTCATCACTCTTTTAAGTCTTTGATCAGTGTGTGTTGCCACACTGCAGCACTGATTAAATATTTACAGTCGTCTTCAAGCACTACGGAATGTTTGACGAAAAGATGTGTCGTAGCTTCCCAAACGCTGCCCAACCGAGTCGGATTCGATGATTGACCTCTTACTCAAAGTTGGACCTACCTAACTGGGTAGTTTGTCGTAGGTATATTACCTATAGTCGTCTACACCTTCGAGTTTAGTCTCTGATTGTAACGGGAGTTTTCGTCTTATCCATGTTTATCCTAAGACTAACTCGCTCGGAGGCGCTACTGAGGTCAGCAAGCATCGTACTGAAATCTTCCAAAGTCTCAGCCAAGACCACCATATCATCAGCGAATCGAAGGTGAGTGAGGTACTCGCCATTTATGTTGATATCCAACCTTCTCCAGTTCAGTCTTAAATATATCGTCCAGTGCAGCGGTAAACAGTTTAGGGGAGACGATACCTACTCGCCTGACTCCCCGCTGCAGTAGGTATAATATGGTTCAAACTCTGGTCTTGGAGTCGGATTGACATCGTAGCGCTTTCGTACAAACACCTCAACATTTCGACATAGCGGTAGTCTACTTGACACCGTTAGATAGACTGTAGTACTGCCCAGAGTTTCGATCAAATCGAAGACCTTGGGGGTTACCGTGACGTACTAATGCGATTCAGTTTAGGTTCAGGGAAAGGGACAGTGATATACGACTCGTATAGCCTTGTCACTTTCTATCGACCTAAATTGAACCGCATTAGTACATCATGGTAACCCCCAAGGCCTTCGATTTGATCGTAGTCCACAAATGTTAAACAGAGAGGCAGGGGCAGGTGACAGGTTATATTCCTCGGTCTTCTGTATAGCATTTACGAAACGCCAATTCGGAAACCGGCTTGTTCGGGAGGCTGGAAGTCATCAAGCCTGCGTGCAAGACGATTCGTAATGACTCTTGAAAACATCTTATAGGTAAATATGGCTCGAAAGTGAGATGGATCGGTAGTTCTTCAATAAGGCGTTGTCACCTTTTTTCAAGAACAGTACCACCACTCTTCTGTTCCGTGCTTAAGGCGTTCTCCCTTCCGGAGTAGAACAACTTCTGAAGGGCCGTAAGGATTGGTTTACCACCTGCCTTCAGAAACTCAACTGTAATTCCGTCTTCCCCAGACGCCCTGTTATTTTTGAGCTGTTCAAGAGCCATTATCCATATCACATAGGCTGATGTCCGGGATATCCTTTGTATAGTGCCGGGACAGTCACTTCCTTCATAAGAAATTTATCAATTATCAAATTCCATGTAAAATAAACGTTTAACCCCGGTTGCTTGGATAACCCAGGTTATGGCAATTTGCTCTAACAGACATTATGGAGCATTTTGTTTACGCGAAATTGCTAAATTCTCGCAGTAGAAATGTACTGTCAACAATAAGTCAAAGCTACGTCCCTTTTTTGTTCGAGGTACGCGACAGGTGCAATTTTTTTACGACTTATGTTTGCATGGAAAGTTTCAAAAAGTATATATTTTAAAAACTACAATAAATATGCTATCTTGCAGTATTTTTTTTTATTTCATATGTTTATTTGGTAATACTTATATAACGCTTCAATCAAAATAAAAACGGTGATTATTTTACATTTATACCGATAATTCTTTTTTTAAATATGAAACTCCTCATGTTTATTATCAAAAATGAATTCCCCGTGTCTGTTTTACACGAAAATGATACCAAGCAATGCATAGTAGGCCTAAATATTAGGCGAAAAAATATTAAACATAACCCTTCCGTTTGCACATTCACCCCCCTCCCCCCTCGTTCAGGGGGGGAACTGGTTTTCCCTCCACATCAAAAAATTTTTATTTTTACACCCTCTAGCTCTGGTAAAAATTACAAAACTGTAACTCACAGCGCACAATTTTTTCCATTTGGACCCCTACTATGACACAGGGACGTGAGGTGGTTATATACAGAATGAAGGTAGATTGTTACATTGCAAGATATCGATTTGCATTGCAAGTTACTTATATTATTGTATACGTACACTGTACTATAGTATTTTTTTACTATTCTCCACAGGTGTAGAGTAGATATGTATGTAATGATATGTAATATCTTATGGTCATATTTAATATTATAAAAAAATACAGTTAAAACAAACTTATCTTAAAACATACAATTAAATAAAACGTAAAAATACATTTTGTTAATAGGCTATGGAGCCTATTAATAAAATATTTAAAGTTGTACAATTTATACATAAGTAATTTAACTACCATTAAAGTTAATTTCATATAAATGTTTTTTTTTTAGATTAATAAATATATTATTACTGTAAAAAATGATTAATAAATTTAACAATTTGAGCACATACCATTGTATGGTTTTTAAAATCAATTTTATGGTTCCATTTAAAAATAGCACATTGTTTCGAGTACAATATGAAGAAAAAAATACATTCCATCATCATGTTTGTATAATACACTGTAAGAACACATTTATCAACTATCATCACTCCCAGGCGGCTCCCAGTTATTTTACAAGGGCTTACGAAATATTTATAGACAAGATGACAGATTGAACAGAATCAATCTTCAAATCTGATTTTGTACATATTAAGTAGATTATGTATATATTTGTCTTCGGATACCGCGATAGTTTTATTCATAAAACAAAACTATTTTTAACGGAATCTATCGCGGGTGACTCCCGTAGACTCGAAGAGTCAGGATGTACTGGATGTAGATAAATTAATAAATATACGCGATAAATTAAGAAAGTACCTAACTAACTTGAGAGTGAAGCTCTGTTGCTATCAACTTTGTCAAACGAGCATCGGTTCAGATTACCAATTCCTTGTTACGCCGCAAATTGCAGGAAGCAACGTCTTCTGAGAGCCTCGGTGACTGTGACTGATTAAAGAACAGAGTAATGGCAGCTCATCTACCAACAAACCCGTTATGAGGTCATTACTGAATTAGAAAAGGAACGAGACTTGTGCCCATGAGAGCCCATTGCTAGTCATGAATTTTAGGGACAAAAAACAAAAGCGTAAAGGTGCGGTTAAACTAAAAGAACATTCCGTCGTTGAGATTGCCAATTCCGTTATGTGCACGATTTCAGGAACTGAAAAATCAATCCAAATGACATATGTTTACAGTCTTCTTTTGTCAAATTTGAAATTTACACATAATAGAATTGGCAATCTCAACGACTTCGCTGTTCTAGCGCCCGTTCTAAGAAATCAACCAATCACGTTTTGTGTACCGATCGTATTTCGTAGAGTGGGAGGTTAGAACAGCAAATGCTCTTTTAGTTTAACCGCACCTTTACATGAGGGAAGAAGAAATTGCATACAATTACAATTAGTATTTGTAAAAGTTCTTTCGAGGTAAAAAGTTAATTATGATTTATGTCTAATGCAGTAGACACTTAAGTAGCTTAGGTTCCAAATAAACAAATTAATGAAATTTGGGTTAAACGGGATAGCAAATCGTATTAACCATGAACAAATGTAAAAAATAATGTCCAAACTTGCAGAGACCGGTATAAAATGGCGTATTATGCGGGAAATCCCATTAAACATGAACGTATTAAGCGGGTTCTACTGTAGATAGGTAGGTACTTTTATTCACCGACAAACCACGTCATCCAATTTACGTACGAATAAATTGCATTTGATTAAAAATATAGCTATTCGTAGGTAGGTACTGACATTGCTCGCAGTCACCAAATCAAAAGCCGTTTGCAGCAGACGGTGGGTAATTGAATTCCTGCGTCACTAGCATTAAAAGGGACTAAAATACTTTATCGCTCGGCTCGATGCCCAAAAACGACTTCAATATCACTTTTATTAGTAGTAGTAGTAGTACATCACTTTATTGTACACAGAATATGTTACAAAAACAGTTATACAGAAATTTAAGTACAAAGGCGAACTTATCCCTATAAGGGATCTCTTCCAGCTAACCTTTGAGAGATTGAGTGGAGAACCGAAAGATTAGATAGACAAACTCACACGATGCACAATGAATATAAAGAATTAAAATACACTAAATTAATAGAACACACACATAACTTTTATCAAACAATACATAGACTACTCGTACGTATATACAAATGAAAGAACTGTTAAAATGTCAATAATGAGCTAAATCATCGTTGGTGGATAACCAAATCTTTTAATGCCTAGATGATTTAAAATATTTCAGTAGGCAGACTCTGATAATTTTATAGAAAGATAGAAACTACTTCTTTATAGCCAAATATTTTAAATGCTATAATGTAATGAAAATTAAGTACAATATAGAAGCTATAATGCCTATAATATGGAAACGAATACCCAGTGCAATGAAAAAAAATACTGTGAACGACCGTGGCTGGTGTTGACATGATGAACCACCGTTTTTTTCGTCGCACTGGGTATTTGTTTCCATATTATAGCTACTATACATATATAATATTTTTTTTATTCACCCTTAAAATTTTTCGACTGACATCCGATTTGAGAAAGAAAATCTGGATTTTCATCATTATACTCGTTTCTGACTAATTCACATACGTGGAATACAATTTTAGGGTCCATTCTAAGATCCAAGATTGCGGGTACTTGTTTTTTTCAGTCATTAGTAGAGTAGAACCCAACTCTGTCAGGAATACTACACCCTTCAAGTTTGTCTGTATACTCATTTCCACCCTGTATAATTATGTGTCTATGTATTTATCGGATCTATGATCACCTTGTATAACTATAAAACAATATTTGTTTTTGTTTTAGGCTTTTAAGACTCGAAACGCTTCAAACTTTATAGGCTTCAAGGTTCGAGGCTTGTAGACTCAGCAGTCGCGACTCGAGGCTTTTTGTTTACGCCTCAACGCTTAAATTCACAACACTAATCCCTGCACAATACAATTGTGGTAAAATTAAAAAAATCTCAATCTGGGAAGGGAACACAAAATGTATAATATCTCGGTTGATTCTTTTGATTGACCGTTTATTTAGTCTGAAAAATTACTTATTTCCATACAAATCATTTGAGATTAAATGCTTGTGCAACGACTCGCTGGTCAGACTCTATGCACCATCTAGTCGAGAAAGACGATAAATTCTTTTGTAATTACTTTAGGCACCAAACAGTTATAAGCTATAAAATACTGCATGGGGCTAAAATTACCTACGTGAAATGTGTTATGCTGTAATGAAAATGTTGAAATTGCCATAAATTTATTGGCGATTATCACGGCCGCCCAAGTAACTGTTGGAGGAGCGGAATCAACTGGGAAATTTTATTTTATACAATTAAGGCGCTTAGAAAATAGTAGCATAAGTATATGAAGACTTTACCGGATACATTGAAATTTAATACGTTTTGCTGTTTAATTACCGTATCAAAACATAAGCATTGCTTGAATTGCAGGTTCAATGGATGGTTAATAAACAATCTATGCTACACTAGTATCCTAACAATGAGTGCTTTGTCTTCTGCTACAATTTAAAATACACAAACTACTGTATGTGTATGCACTGTTTCCAAGAACTTAGAATTACTCTTCGTTATTCCTTGCCTATTATAGATAGGATTTTTTCATTTTTATAATCACCTGTTTTTTATAAAATAAACACTACTACTAAAATAATGAATACCTATACTTAAATAAATATCATGTATTGTACGTATATTTCTCCTTTTGCACGAAAAAGTGTCATTTCTACTCGTATTTCTCGTGTCAATGCTCTAAAATTTAATAAAAATGCTTCGGATCACAGAAGGATTGTTTTCAAATTTCGTTGGATCAAAGTGAAAAACCGCGTCCTTTTCCGTAGGTTAAAACGCCTATTTACGCAATTTCCGCAGCGGCAATGTACTTCCAGTGTGTGTACCCAATTTAGTACTTTACGTACAAGTGTATGAGACTAAATTTAGGTACCTATGTACTTTTATTAAACCTTAGGTACTTTTTAAGTACATTTACTATGTAATTATTATAGGTACAGCCCAAACGGGTTGATGGATTATTATTATAATTAATATTTTGTTTGTTACCTGTAATTTGAAACGTGCCTGTTTTAAATTTACATACATAATATAACGTGTAACAGGTCATATCAGAATGTTCACGGTTTAACAGTTTTCGATATAAACTTAATTCATTCGGAATAATTTATCTGCGGAACCGGGACTTTTTAATTAAACCAAACTTGGTAGGTACTATTTATTGCTCTGCATATATTTAAGTAAATAATTGTAACGGAGTGATAATTACGACTCGACTTAGCATTAACTTAGCATAGTGTTGTACAACATTATTGTGGATATAAGCTCAAAGTCACATGTATGTGGTAGTAGGCAAACTTAGATAATAATAATTTTATTTAAACTGTCATATGCTTTTTTTTATTTATTTACAAATAATACATAAAATACACACAGTTGATAAGTACAATAAATCACAAAAAATACAAAACATCTTTAAAACTAACTAAAACTAAAATCTCAGTCTCAATCTGCTTACTTATATTATACAGTATGCACTTGTATCACCTCGTAGAGCAAAGAAAGAAACCCATTAGGTAATGTTTAGATCATACTAAACAACTTTTACTATGGGGCCAAACCCGAATTCACGAAAAAAATGTTGACAGTTTCATACATTTTGAGTGCATGATCATGAACACGTTGTATGGGAGAGTAATTTTTTTTTCGCGAATTCGTGTTTGGCCCCATAGTAAAAGTTGTTTAGTATGGTCTAAACAACATTAATGGGTTTCTTTCTTTGCTCTACGAAGTGATACATACTGTATATAAGTTTGAATATTGTTTGCAAGTACATACTTAAAAATGTATACGTCTAATAATCTTCCCATACCTTACTAGCAATACTAATCTTAGTATTGACATAAAAGGATAGTTATATAAAATACATAACGTTACGTTATGTGCCTAACATAAATAACATACAGCATTAGATGCAACAACAGGCGTAATAAAACTTTTAAAAAGCCAATTTGATTTGCTATCGATCTGCCCCAGCTCCTAAACTTTGCTCGCAAGTATTGGAGCGCGTACTCGTAACTGGCGTACGAGTACAGTGTGCATCAGCGTTTTAAGTAGGTGTCCATAATATATTTCTTAAATCTAAGCATTTTAGTCAAACTTCCAACCTACAAACAAATAAAACATGGAAGCTGTAAGTACATCATACTAAATTGCCTGTCATAAACGGTACCGAAATTTCGTTGACAAGTGTCACCCCCCGGGGCCTATTTCTCGAAAGCTTGTAACTTGTAATACAAGCGGAAGTCCTTATCTAATTAATAGTGTTAAAAAGTGACTTCCACTTGTATTACGAGTTACAAGCTTTCGAGAAACGGGTCCCGGGTCAATTGCAGAATGGTTTTAGGGAGCATTTTTGAGCTGGCGTTTAGACTTCCATGTTATATAGTGTCGCAGCGTCAGACTTTATAGCTTACCATAATGACGGAATTAGCTTGTACCTTTATAAAAAGCCCATAATACCAAGCGATAAAGTGGGACGTTTTTACTACAAGTACTACAACGCTCTCAAATATCGTTGTTTCATTGCACAACGGAAGAACAGCGCTGGCCTAGCCAGCTACATGCTGAGTTGTGACCCTTTTATGGCAAGCTGTTGTCGTGTGATTATTTGTAAGATGTGTATATGTTCATTGTGCTTGTCGTAAATAAAGTTTATTTCATTTCATTTCATTTTCACATGCTACGCCGTAGCACTCGTAGCACCTCTTAGTACCTAACCTTTATACATTCTGTGACCTAACCAAGATGCCAATCGTACATAGATACGTGAAACGAAGTCTTACATAAAGATATTGCCAATTAGATACATCAATACATTTTTCAAAATTGATTATCGAAATGTTTATTAGATCAACCTGGAAAAGGGCACATAGCATGTAGAACCGATGGCCGTTGGAGCAGAAAGGTTCTTGAGTGACGCAGTGTAGATAGGCCTGTGTTTATGGAGATAAGGTGGCCTGATGACCTGGTGAAGGTCGCAGTAGTCCGCTGGATGCAGGTAGCGCAGAGACGGTCATTGTGGCAACCATTGAGGGATGCATATGTCCAGCAGTGGATGTTTTTCGGCTGAAATGTGTGGAAATGGCATAGATAAAACCACAAGATTGTAACAACAGTTACCAATTCTTTTGTATTAATTAAGTAGATTTAACCATCCACATATCTATCTATATGGCTAGTCTAGACATACGGAATAGTATTTTATGCAACCCTTGTTTAAGAGAGGTCAAAAAAGGTTAATGGCGTGAGTAACAATTTGAGGCGAAGCCGAAAATTGTTATTAAAGACGCCACGAGCATTTTTTGACTCAGTTAAACAATGTTGCATACAGTACTTTTTCTACGACCACACACTTATTTTCAAATAAAATTGTAAAATTGAGAAATATTCTTAGTCGAACACAATTTTATTAATCATCAAGTTCGGGCGGGAAACGTCAAGATTAAAAAGGAAAGCTTGTCTATGGTTTACTCTTCATCAGAAATGACATTTAAAATTAAGTTGGTAGCCATGTATTTCATTACGTCTTGTATACACGAGGTGTCTTAAAATCCAAACACGCACTGCGTATATGCCCGAATGCGTTTGTAGGGAATAGACAATATAGACTTATCATCATCATCATCATCATATCAGCCGAAAGACGTCCACTGCTGAACATAGGCCTCTCCCAAAGATTGCCACAATGACCGGTCCTGCGCCACCCGCATCCAGCGGACTCCTGCGACCTTCACCAGGTCATCAGTACACCTTGTGGGGGGCCTACCCACGCTACGCCTTCCGGTACGTGGCCGCCACTCAAGAACCTTCCCGCCCCAACGGCCATCGGTTCTACGCGCAATGTGCCCCGCCCACTGTCACTTCAGTTTAGCGATTCGGAGAGCTATTTCGGTTACTTTGGTTCCGTAAACTGGGGTTACTTTGAACTTTGGGGTTACATTGATAAAAACTTCTTTTATTTTTTAATCGCAAATATCTTCCGTTACCAAACGCATCTGTATATATATTTGTTTAAGTCTGGCAAGAACGATAGTTATCCTTATTAATTGGTTAGACACTTTAAATGAGTACGGTCGTTAGAATAGCGTATCACGTGTTTATATTTACGTATACTTTTTGCTATTTTTCGTGTATAAAATAACTTCTAAACTAACAATAAGGGTAGTGAGGTAAACGGTTCTTAATCACAATTAACTTGTCACAAGTGTGTTTAGGTATACAAATATAACGTTTTTGGGGTCTTCAAATCAAACTAAGTACTTATAACAATTGTTTTTATTCAATGGGGTGTCTTTGATCACCTACATGGGGTCACATTGATCAGGATCTTACGTATAGTTGGTTATGGTATGTCTATCCATTTGACTGTTTATTTTATAAGAAGATTGTTCTCTCTTCAATGTTTGATTTTTGTTTTTAATAAAGTTGAATACTGAAGTTTTTTTTATAATATATCGGGGTTACTTTGATCACAAATATTTGATCAAAATAACCCCAAAACGACGTAAATTGTTGTAACTTTAGATACTGCGAATGGATTTATTTATTTTCTTAGGAGAAATTACTCCTGTAAGGGTTTACATTCAATTACCCTAAAAAAACATAAGGTATCAAAGTAACCCCAATGTCAGTTTAACTTTGATCACAACGTTTTATTTTTCTATCTCCATACATTTTTAAAGTATCGTTTCAAATTTTTTTACCGAGAAAGATAACAAAAAGTTGATGTTCCTATTTTATTTTTGGATTTTTTTACGCCTAATTTTAGAAGATATTGAAGTTTAAACTTTAAAATTGATCAATGTAACCCCAGTTTACGGTTCTGCTGCGGATGGTCTCATTTTTAATCCGATCACGCAGAGAGACTCCTAGCATAGCCCTCTCCATTGCCCTTTGGGTGACTTTGACCCTTCTTATGAGGCCCATTGTAAGCGGCCACGTTTCAGTACCGTATGTCATCACTGGCAACACACACTGATCAAAGACTTTCGTCTTCAAATACTGCGGAATATTGGACGAAAATATGTGTCGTAGCTTCCCGAACGCTGCCCAACCGAGTCGGATTCGACAATTGACCTCTTTCTCGAAGTTGGACCTACCTAACTGGATAGTTTGTCCTAGGTATATATATTCGTCTACAACTTCGAGTGTAAAGTCTCCGATTATTACGGGAGTTGGTGCTACATGGGAATTTGACATGATTTTTGTCTTATCCATGTCGTAGACTTATATTGACATCTATAAGGTAGGGGCTTAAAGGTGTGTTCACGACCCCTTAATGACAAATAAAAGTACGGCAGTAGAAAAAGTAAATTTTGATTATTTAACTTAAAAACATACGAAATGATTTGTAATTGTCGTCACAGTCTTGTGAGTACTGATATATAAACATCCTCTAGGCGACTTTAATAGTGAATTTGGATATTTTGCGCAGGTGTGGGGAGTGTTCCGCGACGCGCGTCGGTTTTGGCGAGTGAGCAACAAGTGGACTCGCGGGCGCGGGGCCTCGGTGGAGGCCGACGTGCACCCTTCGGCCCTGGAGAGGCCTCTGGCGCGCGCAGTCTCTGACACCACGCCGGAGCCCTCTGCTCCTTTGTGTAAGTTATGTTTATGTGATTATGTCTTTTTATTGTTCTAATGTCAAATCAGTTGATGTACAGTCACGTCTAAAAATATGTATACAAAAACAAGGTTGCATAGATATGTAGTCATACATTGTATCAAAAATATGTATCTATTACTGACACCAAAAAATGTATCCATTAAACTATTTCAATATTATGTAATCACAAAATGCTTCACAAAGTTTCATACTTAAATAAATTCCATTTAAATGTATTCACCTCGTAGTCAAAAATAAGTATACATGAATGATTTCCGTTTACATGTAACCACACCAATTTGTCAAATATTTATATACGCTGTTTGATTCATAAATATATATTCAGACAGCAAAAACTAACCTTGTCTGACTGGCATAGAATCGTAAGTTGTATAATTAACTGATTTGACAATTCACGAAAACAGTGCAGACTTGTCACTGCATACATCTATCTCACGATTATTCTATGACGCACTTGACAGTCCAAATTTTTAGATTGAGCTCAGTTGTAAATATTGTGTATTTCAGTTTAGGGTCATTCACAGAAAAGTGCCCTAAGCATTTTATTGTTTTTATTTTAATAATATCAAGTTTTTTCTACTCAGTCAAAATCGGAACGGCATTTTGCAACTAACAGGAGAAATATGTCCCTAACATGTTATTCTCGCCATCACAAATATATATATTATTCAGGGTGCTCAAAAATATCTGAACACTCTAATGTATATATTTTCAAGAACCGAACCTATGTTTTTATAATTGTCATCGAATTATATTGATAGGCAGTTGTCTATCTTGAATTTATTATTTATTACCAGCACTTCAAACCCAAACTTCTTTATTTCGAATTGCCCTAAGAAAGTAATAAGAAAAAATACAGATTTACAAGTGGTATTTGAAGACAAAAGTCTTCAATCAGTGCGTCCTACCCGTCATGACGTACGGAGCCGAAACGTGGACACTGACGGTACGGCTGGTCCACAAGTTCAAGGTCTCTCAGCGAGCTATGGAAAGGGCTAT
>JALPQI010027385.1:0-11492 GCA_025490895.1 Thaumatotibia leucotreta
CAATCCAAACCAACCGAATTGACCGACACCGTGTCAAAACGGGGCAGTTTTGGCAAGGAATTGTTACAATATTATCAAACTTTCTCAAATATATAAACACTCAAATTGGATCAACATGACTGAAACACCAGAGGTATTAATTTGATGTACAGCTACATTTCGTAAAATATACAGTTTTCTTTATTTTACAATCGTTCCCGGGTGTTCGGGGACACGTCATGTCTTGAATTTCATTTCATACTAAAATCCACGGATCTTGTTCTCTTTCCTTATTTATCACATTTTCCTGAACTCTTTGTCACCACGGTATTCACTGATAAAATGACACAGACCGATTATTTATTTGTACAGAAATTATTAATTTTAAATGATTATGAATTTTTAACAGGTAGTTAAAATCAACAAATGGGATGGTGCTGCTGCGAAAAACGCTATCGATGATGCCGTCAGAGAGGTAATTTACACTATTAAATAATTATGTCCACGTATTTCGTCAGATTTGGAAGAAAAATGATAACTGAAGTGTCCAGCCGAATGCAATCAAATTTTTGGCAAATTTAAAAGGCAAAAAACCATAGGTTGGAAGTCACTATTATTTATATGTTTACCGAGGTTGATTTGTGTATGATTGTCCCATGATATTTATTTATTAAATGAATAGCTGTTTCACATGTTTCATGTTTTTTTGGCTACTCCAACATCTCACAGAGTACATACAAGCCTTCATGTGATGTGATGAGTGCATTTTACACATTCCCAATGTCATAAATGGTTTTAACTATAACTAAAGAGAAATGAATACTCTTATAATTGTGATGTTATCTGGGCAAAGGGTCCACATTGTTGATGACACTTATGGCATTATCTTGTAAGTTTTTATACAAATACAATGCCGCAAGATGTAAGCACTACCAACAATATGGCCTTTTTGCCCAGATAACTTCACAATTAACAACTAATGTACCAAGAATATTTTTTTGTAATAGTTTCCTCATATCCTCGTCCTGCCCAATGTGATTTATAAAGGACATATTCGATGGTTAAGAACAAAAGAAAAGTGATTATATTTTCGAACTCATTAGGTTTCAATTTCAAAAGCTCTAATTTAGTATCCGGGCAGGACGAGGTTATACAGATTCAAGTTCTGTCATACGTCAAAGGTTAAACATTTTCTTTGGGTTTCAAGGTAATAACTGGAGATTTGAAATGCAAAGAAAGCTTTGCACTCATTGATGGCCGGCTGTTCCTCTGCGCACTTGCTGTTGGAGTGGCATTATATGCACTGCTCTGGGACTACTTATACCCCTTTCCGCAGTCAAGGTGAGAATACTAAAATTAGCAAAGAGATACTTGTCCTTATTTGAAATTGTCTTTTTTCTGGGACAGCGTACTCCTGTCCTAACAGTTAAGAAACACTAAATTAGTTCTAGTCAAAATTATTTTGCAATTAGTATCAAGCATCAAGCATAACATAACTAAATGATATTGTTGGTTGACATCCAAAACTCACCAAGTAACAAATACCTACTTGAAGTAAAACTCATGTCTCAGTTCTGATTCAATACTCAAATACGAGGTTGCTAAGAGTAGTGACAGTTTTATAGTGAGTTTTGCTTGTAGTTGCAGAAGATATTTGAGTACTTTATTTTTTATGGCATACAATGCCTTGTAATTTCTATTTCTGTTGTGAAATTAAATTTAATTAATAAATACTGTGAATGAGTGTGAAAAAGATTCTTTAATGAGAATCTTGTTGTGGGCCCTTTCAAGAAAATCTTTCAAATTCTTTTAACATGTATGGCAGCTACTTTCTTAGAATCCATAAAGCGGAAGAAATACTGTCAGTCACTTACCCAAATTGTGGCCAGTTGTAGTTACATTATTTATTAAATTAGTATCTAAAATATTTACTGATTTATTGTATTTACTAATTATTACCTAAATCTTAATTTTCAGACTGGTGCTAATCATTTGTGTGTCTTCCTACTTTGTGCTTATGGGCATTCTGACCCTGTACACCACATTCAAAGAGAAGGGAATATTTGTGGTTGCCAAGGAGAAGGTGGGCAACAACACCAGAGTATGGGAAGCTAGCTCCTATGTGAAGAAGTAAGTTACATGTTTAAATAAAAGTATAATTAATGGTTTAACATTTGACAGCAGTGACAATCATTGTGTCAATGTATGTACGAAAAACTAGAACTCTAGCCGCAAAAGTGTTAGTTACATGTAAGCAAATTAATGTTCAAAATAGCTTGAATATTTTCTAAGAAAGTACAGGATGCTGGATTCAATGCTACTTGTGAATTTTAACTTTGTGTATTTTAACTCCATAATTTTTGCACATTTAATAGCTAAAAGCTTAATAACCTATTCTATGCACTTGGCAACCTGTTCAGCAGGTAACCGTTCAAGTTTTATATTTACTATTACTGCCTCTTTTTATATCTCGGGCCTATAAATCCCGGTCTTTTGATAGGCATGCCTGGAGATATGTATCCAACATGTAGGGGCCCTTTTGAGAAATTAGCTGTATTGTACACCTGCTGCAATCCATTAACCCTTAAATGCATGACCTTGACAAAGATTTATTCAAATTTGAATTCTGACATATATACATCAATATGCAATTAAGGGTTAACACGTTCGACGCCGGTGACACACATATGTGACCGAAAAAACTGTACTCCTATGCCAGTGACACATACGTGATCGAACTAATCTTATTCTTATGCCACTAGCATTAATCAAGTTCTCACTCCTATTTTTATTTATTTATTTATTTAATCTTTATTGCACAAAATAAAAATCATACAAAAGGTGGACTTAATGCTATGAAGCATTCTCTACTAGTCAACCATCGGGCAAAACAGAGAAACCTCCACCACCAACCAGTGGCATCGAAATACGAACGTTTTTGACACAGTGCTGTGTCACCGGCATAGGAGTACAATCTTTTCGGTCACACATGCGTGTCACTGGCATAGGATTTCTATCAGATAATTTGGATCGGCATAGTATTAGCACTTAGTGAAACAGTACCGGAGGCGAACGTGTTAATTACTATTATTGCTTATGACATTTTATTCACTATCAATCCATTTTTTTTGTATACCTAGTACCTACCAATAAATCAATTGCCATGTACCAATTAATCCCCTACAGACCACAAAGCATTCTCTTCACGTACATGCGTAAAGTTAACAGGTTCGACGTCGGTGTCACAACATCTGTGACCAACAAAATCTGACTCCCATGCCAATGAATGACACAACACACATTCAAGATCAAAATAACCTAATTTCCTAGTATAAATCAAATGCTACTTCTATGCCAGTGGCATAGAAATACAAATATTTAAACAAGGGTTGTGTCACCGACATAGTATTTTCGTGTCACACATGCCTGTCACTGGAGTAGGATATAAAATCATTTCGATCGCATCGTACATAGTATGGCGAACATGTTTAAATTTTGGCACTTTTTACCGCGTAAAAAAGTTATAATACCCATTCTTACCTCTCCATTGTTTTTAACAGACATGATGACAAATACAACTTGATCCTGGTCCTCCGCGACTCCAACGGAAAGTTCCGGGAAGCCTCCATCAACAAGTCCTTTGCAAACTTCATCGATACCAACGGAACAGTCGTTCAAAACCTTGTGCTCAATGAAGTCAACAAGTTGTACAACTCACTGTCATCGGAAAAGAAGGAGAAGTAATCTAAAGTTAAGTTAAATGTGTGACTGCAATTTCGTCTCAATAAATAATCTGTATATTTACGAGTTGTGATTTAAAAATACCTACGACAAAAATCAGTCCAAGTAGATGATACCAATTGTCAGTAGAATAAAAAAAAGTATACAAATGTGACAGACTTTCCATAGCATTTGACATCTGTGACACATATCGTAAAACACGTTTGCACATATTTTAAATCGTGAAAAATTTGGTATAATTCATATACAGTGTGTTACCATGGCCCAGGCTTTTACGAAAATGGGTAATAATACGCATTACTGGCAATCGTTTTCAAGTATTAAGAGTTGACAAATATTTAAATTAACTGTGCAATTATTTTTATTTCGTTCGAACGATCAATGCAACGCGTGTACTGCTTAGTTGTCAAACGTTGCGAGTGGCTGCGATCTGTCATTGTCAAGTGCCAATTAACGATTTATTTTGAAGTACATTGCTTCTCAATTAACTTTTCTTAGAAAGTTAATTACTTTTCAAAATTAGGATTTTTAAACAAATAATGCACATGGTTTGGCTAAGAATCTGCATCTCAATCCTCGGTTCAAATAAAAGCCTGCATCATGTTAACACACTGTATTCATAGCTGTTTTACATGTGTTGTAATTTATGATCAAAATTGCGGTTTAGACCTATGTTTGCGATTTTTTTTCTATCGAGCAAAAGTTTTTAATTCATGTTTTAAATCGCATAACTATATCAAGGAAATCCTCGAGATTATAACCCGTATTTTTCGGAAACCATATTATTAACGAACGCGCAATAACTGTTCAAAAACTGGGTTCGATGAACCTACTGCACCTTAATACTATTCAATATCAATAATTTTAACTAAAAATGTATGTGTACTCAAGGTTAAGATTCTAAAAGTGCGTGATTATGGAATAATTCAAGTTTTTAGGTTTATTTACTTTTTTAGATTCTACTCACGATTGGTATAGGTTATTCAGGCGCGGATCCAGGGGGGGGGGGCAATGGGGGCACTTGCCCCCCCCCCCCCCCCCCTCACGCTGGACTTATGTATGGCTAGGTGGTGTTTGAAGTGTAAAATACTATCATATCATAGGGCAGTGCCCCCCCCTCAACGAAGTCCTGGATCCGCGCCTGAGGTTATTATAATGTAAGTAAAAAACAAACTGGTCAGGAATAATGATTTATTTAATATATCGATTTTTACATAGGTACTCGCAATAGTAGGTAATAATGCTCGCATTATATTTTAAACCCTGAGAAGTATGTGAAGTATGGTCATATTTGTCGTATGTCATGGCTGACGACGAATAAAGGTCCAAAAATATGTACCTACACCTAAATATGTTAGCAGAAGGATGAATACATATTTTGGGATATTTAGGCCCATATCATGGTTGTGCACCAGAAACACTTAATTTAAAAAAATCTTTTTTTTTTGTGCATAACCACATATAGCCCCATCTAACCCCAGTATATCCTATTACCATACTCTGTATAGTGCATATTACCTTAGGAGGTAAGGACGAGTTTGCATATTTCTCGCGCTACATTTGTGTGGTGTGGACGTGACCATACCAAAATAAACTCGAAAAAAAATCTTAGTTGCCAGAGGTTTCACTAATTTGTAATTTTTCTTCGTCTTGTGTGGGTTTATTTTTCATGAATTCATAACTTTTATGAACAACTTCATCAGGAGCTTGCATAAGCATAGCAAATGGCAAATCTGGTATATTATTTTTACAAGCAAATTCCAGAAGGCTGTACAAGTTTTCCGGTTTGATTAATTCCATCATCTTTGAAATGCAGTCTGCCTTTAGACTTTTCATTAAGTAACGTGAAGAAAGAAGTAGCAAAGGACGCAGTTCTTCTTCTGTATCAGGTAGTATTCCTAAGTATACATAGTTTTTGAAATGTTGGAGGTCTCTCAAGGTAACTCCACACCCTACTTGGCCATCTGTGGTCCCTTTCCAAGGTCCATTAAACTTTATCTGAAAAACATCACTATGAGCAGCAAGGCACACTTTGTGAACTGCTATACTACCTCCTGCAGCGCTCAAGTGGAAGTCTGTCATTACTGTGTCATCATAAAGTTTTGCAAAAGTAACTGTTTCAAACTTAATTACACTTAAATTTATTTCTAGATCAGTAGAAACTGCAAATTGTTTGTCTTCTAAAATCACTTTCTTTATACCAATACATATATTTAACCAGTTTTCTGTGCAAGTAATATGGTCGGAGTAACTTAATTCATTGCATGTAACTTTTAACATAACTGTGTTATGTGCAGCTGGTTCGACTAACTTAGCTACTAACGTAACATATATTTTAACAGAAGAAGTGGCACCTATAATGAATTCTCGAACAGTATGTTCAAATTCCAGGTATGCTTCAATCATATTATCATCAATGATATGGTAATCAGCCTCCTCCTTAATTGGACCTTTTTTTACTTGTTTCAAGGTTTCAAAATTGCTTTCAATTGTAAACAAAAACTTTTTGTGTGGCCCTCGCTCCAGATTCTTGCAAGTTCTGAGAAGCAAAGGAGAAAGTATGTATTATTTGGTCTAGGTATCTAGATAAAAAAGTGTGAATTGATTTTAATAAGCAATTTATAGGATACTCCATTGGTACCTATATTGGTTTGACAGTTTAACAGGGCCCTGAATATACAGGCATTTTTTTCCGGTCACCCGAGCGTTACCTATTAAGGCTTCAGGAGCATACTCAAGTTCTAAAAAGGACAAGATAGAAGCGTTGTAGGAGAGTAATGTCCACAAATGGCACACGAAATCTCACAGTCGCTTTTGGAATCTATTTAGTACTACACTACAAAACCTAGGTACTCTGTATGTATGGCTAGAATAGCAACTCAACTCTCTAGCTTCTACCGTAAATAAAAGAACAATTTTACTTACATTCTCAACGGCATGTTATATTGTAACTTCTATAAAATTAAGTAGATTCCATTAACGTCAATTATTATAACGTTATAAAAAAATATTTTAAGGTGAGGGTAGTTTTGACAGCTCTGACGCAAATTTAATGTATAATCGTACAAACCAACATGCCAGTAAAATACACGCACAATTCCGATTTCTTTGGTAGCCAAAACTGTGCTAATAACTGACAAGTTTATTTGTAATTTGTTTCAAATCGCCGGTTTACAACCAATACTCTCTGTAATAAATAATTGTCTCTCGTCGTAAGTCAGTACTAACTTAGTACTTAAGATACGAGCATTGTGACTTCCAGTGATAGCAAGTTTTTTTACACTTGTATACATTACTAGATGGCGCTAACAACACGTTTGTTTTAGTGTCGACATTCCTTTCTAGATGTCACTTGACATAAGCAGTGAAGTTAGGTGTACTGAGATTATGTCAAAAAGGGGGGAATGAGTCACGCTTCAGCTCGAGATCGAACGAAAATACGGTCAGTCGGCTAAACCGGGCAGGGGCGTTCAACGCCCGGTCGCGCATGAATGTCATTCACGATTAGCTAATAAGTGTTAGTTTAACTAAAACAACATCCTCGCCCTTAGTGTAATTGTTAAATTACATAACATAGTAAAGATAGTGAATTGAACAAGATAATTATATTTGTAGTGTTTATACAAAATTCTCCTTTTCGTATAAAACAACCTTTGTTGTCCTTGTTAAATTGTTTCTAGTATAACATTTTGTTAAATGTTTTCGACGTAGTTTTCCTTTATACAAATAAATTTCTTAAGGTGAGTGTTTAATGCGTATATTTATAATTTTTATTAAATTTTTACCTTAAAATATTGTTCAAACAGGAAGTTCGCGCGCATATTGATATCGCAACGCCTTAATTTTTGTTTTTAGTTTTTAGCTTAAGGATATATTTTTTGTACATTTTTGGGGTTTTCTAACGGAATATTTTATTAATGTTTAATATTATTACTTCATATTTTAGCGGCAAAATATTTAAGTAAGAACGTGTTCCGTGCATTTGCCTTACTTATCTCAGTGTGAAATAAAAGCCTACGCTACCTCAACGCAATGATAATGACATCATCCTGCCTGGCGTTGCAAGTCAAGGCCTTTACTTTAACCATTTTATGGAGTTACATAAAACTAGTTTTATTTCTTTAATATAGTACTTCAACAATGATTAGATCTATCAGTAAAGTATTAGGAGTTTTCTTCTAATCAACAACACTTCGACATTGTACACACGGTCACACGCCGACACATGAAAGGTTTGATGGGTATTTTATTACCTATTTCCTTGATTAATATTTATGTCGTATAACTATCTGTGTTGTTTTCAATTATCGCTTTAGTGTAGGTTACCCTGAGTAAATGCAGCTATGAGGCATTTCTAGCTAATTACAATTTATTTTAATGTCTTCGTAAGATCCAACTTTTGGAGCATAGAAAATTGTTCGATTCATCACAATCAACAGTCATAGGTCGAATCTTTGTACAAAATCCATTAGTTCACCGAGTGAAAATTAAATAAGTAAGTGACATTTACCTCATAGTTGCATTTGCCCCGGGTGACCTTCTCTTTGAATGAAAACGTCTTCGTTTTCACGCGACGATAGATATTTTCATTCATAGCAGACTTCGTATTTTTAAAGCTTTTTACCTAACTACAATATATCGAAAAACTCTCTAAAATTTCTTAAATATATATATATACTTCTTTGTCATCATTTCATAGGTTTAATACCTACATAGTTTTATTTTATACATTATAAACAAACCCTTAAGTTTGGGCTATTTAGAATCAGTCGCTTATACACGTGGACTGATTTTTTACTCCATTTTTTGGGTTCCGTAGTCATCTAACAACCATTATAATTTTGTCATGTCTGTATTGTCTGTGTGTCCGTTTGTCCGCGACTAGAATATTTAGAACACATGATTAGAACATTTAGAACTAGCGCTCTGTAATTTATTAAAATAATTTAGTAATAAATCCCGCCAAATCAATTATAAAATTTTTAGTAAAATAAAGTTGATTACCATTTAAGGCAGGTTTGGGTAGGTACCTCCTACTACCGATACACGTAAACATGGAGATGAATAAGAGATGAATACGGGTCCAACAAAAACTCTTTTCTTACAAATATGCCATATTCAGATTTCGGAAATACATGGGTCAAAACACTTTTCGTTCTTATTTTGTGTCCCAAAAAAACTTGACGCAGTGGTGATTTTTGTATGAGATGATGTTTTGTTTTTCAATTTCTGATGTGTGGATTAAAATCTAGCGAGAAAAAGAAATAGTGCACTGATTTTTTTATATACCTACTGAGTCGAAACAGCAACTAAAAGCGTGACAGAGTGGTATGATACAAGACAACGAAAATAATTAGGACCAACATACAAAAAAATCACCCTCTTTAACTTTTGAACCGTGAAAACAATGGAATAGAATTACTTATTCCTTATCCCCTATCGATTTAGTCGTTTTCCAATTGTTGTACAATAGTTATTCTTGCTCGGAAAAAGGACTTATGTGCCGCTGAGTTTTACTACTACTAACAGCACTACTAACGCAAATTCACACTGAGGATGGGCCTACATATCTTGACGGTTTTTTTACAAATTAATAAAATTCGTCATATTATAAGCGTTGTCACATGTCGTCAATGTTCTCATTCCATGTTTTAGCGGCTAGGATTAAGATTATATTATTTTTATAAAGTTATTTAAAAAAAGTAGACAAGTAAAATAATAACCCCATTATTCATAAACGTGTAACTTAGGTAGTAAGCAGATAAGTATATATTGTTTGACTCTTTCGTCTTATCTATATATCTATAAGACCGAAAGGGACAAAGAATACTTATCGGCTTGCTATTCTTACTAAGTTAGGAGACGTTTGAATAAGAAGTTGTTAGAAGTATAAGTGGGTAAATGTATATCAAATACTAAACAAAATTACAGGTAGGTAAACGTAAGGCATGACATGACACAGTATACAGTGCGTAGCCGGTGGGTAGTCCGGCTTTACTAAATCTCTGTTACAATTACAAGGTGTCCGGACTTTAAAGGTAATATTTCATTTTATCATATGGCAAACCCTACATAGGAATGACCCATAAATACAGGGTATTTGGTTTATTGATGGACAAATAAATATAGAAGGTAGATTAGGTCTTTATCCACATAGAAACAGAGCTAGAAGTAGTAAACAACTTCACCTTATTAGTAATAAATATATATACCCATATTAATTACAAGTCCAATGTTAAAAAGCAAACAAAAAACTACCGATCTCTCGACAGCTTTATCCACGTACTATGCACACGATTACTAATGTTTCACTACGGGATTGTATCATGGGGTAAAGCACTGACTTGCCATCGCATCAATCAAATAAATTTTATATTAAGTACCGAAAAAATTCAAAAAAAGTATAAAGGATATTTTATTTAACTGAAGGATAGCTAGAAGGTACATCATAATTGGCTTTAAACTGGTAACCACAATCACAAAGAGCACCCGTCCAGTGACGAAAAAGAGAACCCTAACAATTAGTTGATGTACCCTGCAAGTGTCACCTGACTTCACGCGTCCGTCTCTATTAAACCGTACCGCGGTCATTATTTCGCAAGCTCAGGCTATTTTAGTTCTGGCTACAAACGTGTTAGTTATAACGTCGTGCATTGAACGAGATGTATAGAATAAAGTACCTACGTACGGCGGCATGTAAACTCTCGCTTGCTCTCTCAAATAAAATTGGAACTGAATGCGACGAACGTCGAAGCTCTGCCAACATTCACCTATATCCGATTCGATCGACCAGATATGCGGCCAACGACATTGTATTGTGCCTAAAACCTACAGACCTGAGTAGCCCCAGACACGCGTAACTGTACTACAATCTAGATTGCGGATATTATTAAACTAGCTATGTATAGATAGACGAGGCGTGAGGTGTATGATGAGACCTTGAGCGTTATCGCGGGAGCGGTTAGACTGACAAGTCGGAAGCGATAATCTCGATAATTAGGAGTTTCAATCTGTTCGATAAGAGGACTATTGTAATTACTTTTCTCTAATTGTGTCATTAGAAGTTTTTCTTCGTGGTCATTCTTAGTCAAAATTTCGCATTGTTCGCATAACAATCACGCGCTCAAATGCTGATACAAAGTCCCAAAATAACTTTCCCAGATTCTTGGCTTAAACGAAAACTCTACATACCTACAAGTATTACTAGGTGCCTGGTGCGTTGACCTGAGATTTAGTCATGCACTTACGGTAATCACACATTTACGCAATAGTGTGTGAGGTGATTCGTGAATCGTATATCATTCGTATCACCCCATACATAATGTGAACCTGAATAACAGTTAGTGATTTAGATATAATGTATATTTATTTTCTCCTATCACGCTAGCAAAACGTGAGCCATGCATCACCCGCGTGATAATTACGTGAATATCACTATTTCCTAGCGGTTTCTTAGATATCCTGCTTTATCTAGATCACACACTGTAGGTAGGCATGGAAATTTACGCTATTGATTATGACTTTAATCTTCCTTGTTTAGGTTGGTTAAATTTATCCGCAACGACCTTTGCTTAAAATTAATTACTAATTAGTTGAAAATATAGAAATATGAATTCCAAAGATTCCATCACGCGAAGTAAGATAAGACCTAATTGTCGTATTTTTATGGAGGTAACTAATTAGAGCTGAGCTTAAATAATTTCCGCGTACTTATATTGTACATGCCAGTATCGTTACAATCATTGACTGGATATGTCCACAAACGAATAACT
>JALPQI010027387.1:0-12221 GCA_025490895.1 Thaumatotibia leucotreta
TGAAACCAAAAGAGGGTGGAAAAGAATTAGGCCTTACGCCTTTATGTTTTTTTTTTTCATTTAGAATTGTCACTAAACTTAAAAATAACTACTAATAACTGATTCAGTATCATGACAATTTAATGGGGGGAATTAGAAATTCGAAAAAAAAACGCGCAATTGAAATTAGCGCTTATTTACGGAGTGATCTTGAATGCTTTCTTTATACATTATCGTAGTTTGGCTGCGATTTACCGGAACAAAATATATAATATAATATTGAGATAATGTGAAGATGATAATTATGTAATTGTAAAATCATATTTAAGGTAAAAGACAAAGAAATGTTACACGATAAACTTTTGTATTTTTTCCTAGCATTGAAACTGTTGAGCAGAATGATTTGTAGGTTATATTATTTAATCTAAACTTCCATTAAAGTATTCTCATAATTATTTTTATGTAAATAGTTGTCTCGGTTCAAATGCTTAGAATCGTACGTATTGGGTCTATTGTGTATACTTGCGTATGATAATTCCACTTTTGAACTAGTTTCTTGAGGTATATTACTGCTATATTAAAAAAAATAACAAAATATAATGTACATAGGGATAGAAGTAAGGTAGCTACATTGTTTTCCTATTTTTGCAAAAACTGAAAAATGCTTTATATGAATCTAGTTTAATACTTAATTATCACCAAAATCCTGTATGATACATGCTATTTATCAGAAAGTTCGTGTTCATATTATGTTAGATGCCAAATTTTGTTCATATCTATATTTTATAGTATCTTTCACTTTATTTTCCAGGGCGGAATAGTTCAAACATACACATATTGCTCGCATACTGAACTCCAGACAGTTCAGCACATCTCGAAAACGTTCCAGCATAATACTTACATTTTTCACGTAAATAAATAAGGTCGAAAATAGCCGAGAATCGAACCCCACATCCCGTGGCCTCAAGCAAGCTTCCTGTTTGGCACGGCTACGAGGCTGCTCTTGACAATACGCGTACGTACATAAGTTGCTTTACTGTTTGCGCAAACAGAGTATTTCACCGATCGAAGTTGTGAATGGGTAAAAAGTATTGTAAAATGGTTGGCTGGATATTATTTGCAGGTATTAACGCCGAGCCACACTGAATGCCGTATGCCGTTAGCCGTGTGGTGACGGCAGTAAGAATACATTTGTCACAACCCCAACTCCTCCTGCGGGTGTCGTAAGAGTCGACTAAGGGATTGAAGTGCCACTTACCATTAGTGATTTCATAAAAGATTGATGATGGGCAGCAGCGTCATCATAGTGGACACATTACTGCGATCGCCAATTCGCTTGCCCAGCGTGGCGATTATGGGCATTTACCTCCTAATACTTACGTCTATACGCATAGTTAATAGGAGAAGCCTACGTCCATGATGATGATGACACCAAATGCGCGTGCGCGTATGCGTGATGTGCGCGTTATAGCTTAAACTAGCGACCCGCCCCGGCTTCGCACGGGTTTTATACCTACATAAAAACCTTCCACTTGAATTACTCTACCTATAAAAAAAATCTCATCAAAATCCGTTGCGAAGTTTTAAAGATTTAAGCGTATAGTACACCAAAGGAAGAAAACTCAGAGGAAAAAACTCCTGTATAAGCGAATTTTGGCATAGTTGTAGGGAATGGTGTTTTAAACCACATACTAAAAAGTACTGGTGGTTAGGGGTGGAGCTAACGGGGGGAGGGGGGGTGTAAAGGTCCTTATTTTTATTTTTTCGTAAAATAACTCTTTAAACCGTGGCTGTATAGCAAAAAAACGTTCTAGTACATAAGTAATCTACATAAAATTCTCTACAAAAAAGATATACGCATGTTTCCTCTGAGATCAATGTGTCATGAGATAAGAAAGCAAGAAGATGGACACTAAAGAAATAAACACATTTGTTTAAGTAGGTATGGCACATACAGAATGCTCGCGAGCATTCCAAAAGATTTTAATGCTCAATTCCTGACCATATTTTAGAGTCTTTAATGTTATATAAAATTTCCTGGATTCGGCTTGGTTTCAGAGATAATCAACCTTTTTTTTCGAAATAAGTTTTTCGACGTTACTCGTCATAAAACTTCTTTTTCATTACAATGCTACCCACAATGTGTTTTAATATTACCACACTTTTTGCCTGGCAATCAAAAAATGGGAATAAACTTGACGGAATAACCAGTCCCTAAAAAAAATATTTAAATAAATAATTTTTACAAATTGTTGTTATTATAAAAAGTACTGGAAATGTCAAAAAGTATTCAAAAAGTCTAAAATAAAAGACAAAAAAATATATTTTTTTGGTGGTATTAGACATTAGGTCTCATAATAATTTTAGTTTATTTTGATATCTGGAATGCATACTTAAAATGTTTTGGAATGCTCGCGCCCCGGGCGCGCCCTGTATGCTTATTTGTAAAAATAAAATTCCTAATTATCTTCTAAACTTAAAATATTCTCATAATCTTCGTCAAAAGATTTATACTATGCATTCTAGACATCAAAACAAACCAAAATTATAATGAGACCTAATGTCAAATACCACCAAAAAAAATATATTTTTTTCTTTTTTTTTAGACTTTTTGCATACTTTTTAACATTTCCAGTACTTTTTATCAATAACAACAATTTGTTAAAATTATTTATTTTAATTTTTTTTTAGGGACTGGTTATTTCGTCAAGTTTATTCCCATTTTTTGATTGCCAGGCAAAAGGTGTCGGGTAATATTAAAACATTGTGGGTAGCATTGTAATTAAAAAGAAGTTTTATGATGAGTTACGTCGAAAAACTTTTTTCGAAAAAAAGGTTGATTATCTCTGAAACCAAGCCGAATCCAGGAAATTTTACATAACATTAAAGACTCTAAATATGGTCAGGAATTGAACATTAAAATCTTTTGAAATGCTCGCGAGCATTCTGTATGTGCCATACCAACTTAAACAAATGTGTTTATTTCTATTGTGTCCATCTTCTTGCTTTCTTATCTCATGACATATTGATCCCAGAGGAAACATGCATATACTTTTTTGTAGAGAATTTTATGTAGATTACTTATGTACTAGACCGTTTTTTGCTGTAAGCCACGGTTTACGAGTTATTTACGAAAAATTAAAAATAAGGACCTTTACACCCCCCTCCCCCCGTTAGCTCCACCACTAACCACCAGTACTTTTAGTACGTGGTTTAATACACCATTCCCTACAAGTATGCCAAAATTCGCTTATACACGAGTTATTTCCCCCGATAGGCAACTGTTGGTCTTCGTTAGGTGGGCTAGTAGGTACAAAGGGACATAGGAACAGAAAAAGTGACTTTATTTAATACTATGTAGTGATATCATAGTAGATAACACACCGTTTGCTGGTCACACGCAGGGGCACGCCACGCAATCGGTGGTGCTATCTAATATGATATTTACATAAGCTTCAATGCGCACGCCACGTAAGGCATCCTCATAGCATATGACCCCGTGATGACGGCAATAAAAAATACATTTGTCATCACACCTTCCCGTAGGTGTCGTGAGAGAGGGCTAAAGGAATGAAGACTGGCGATTATGGGCATTTACCTCCAAATGCCCTTACGTAAGGCAATAGAAGATGCCTATGTCCAGCACTCAACTGTAATAGGTTGGTAATGTGTATAAATTTCATCGCTTAGGTACTCACGCGATGATCACGCATAGCGTTCTGTTAGAAATACAAGCCTAAAGGTGCATTTAGACCAAACGAGCATTCGCTCATTCTATCCCCCACTCTACGAAATCCGTTCGTTACACAAAACGTGATTCGTCGAAATTCGTTGATTTCGTAGTGGGGGATAAAATGAGCGAATGCTCGTTGGGTCTAAATCCACCTTAACACAGTTCTATGCTTTTTATCGGTTTCCTCGCCTCAAAATTTGGCATCTACACGCCACTTCCTCGACCAAATGTGAGCTTATTTTAAATAGTAAAAACACCACTTTTTCGCCTACCATAATGACGAAATTGGCTTACACCTTTTTAAGTATGTGAATTAAATGTCTGAGCGCCCTTGTGGCAAGCGACAAAGTGGAACGTTTTGCCTTTCACAAATAATAACAAATCGGTACTTCAAAAATCAGTAGAAAAATTGCTTTGATAGCACCAACTGGTAGGCATTTCATCCTTAAGAGTTCTTAGTGCTCAAATGTTTAGTAGGTATTTGGCTTGATAATAATTATGTAGGTAAAGGTTATGTCTTGTGTCTATTCTTTAGATAGACATTGAGCAGCATTCGAACATTAAAAATGTCCTCTTGACATTGATAAGACATTTCTTACATACAATAAAGGAAATTGATTCACGTAACATTTCGGAGATTGTCACAGTGACAATCAATATGACAATCAATATTTAATATTAGATTTTAGTGTTAATATTATTGTTTGTTTTCTCATTAAACGGTTAAACTCAGCAGTAGGTTGGTACCTCGATATTTTTCTTGCAAGAACGAGAGATTGACAAAATTAAACGTCGACATCGATGAGTACCTACATCCTGTTCTCATAAAAATGCTAATTCCGCAAAAACAGGTAGGTAACCAAGAAATACAGGACCCATCTTGGTCTAAATATCTTATTTCATATTAATCATTTCCTATGGCTTTAGAGTATATTTCCTTAATCTTTGCAATTTTGATGGTAAAATTGAATTATGTGTTATTTTGAGTATTATCATTAGAAGCAATTTTTTTATTTATTAAATGTATTTATCGACTGCAATAATTCTTATCGATAACAGTTATGTCGATGTCTAATTTTGTCAATCTCTCGTTCCTGCTAGAAAAATATCGAGGTACTTACTCGTATAGTGATAATAAATTAATTATTAAGTCGCTAGGAACATCGTATTACTCTCCTTATCACCCAGTACGAAATGGTACTGGGTGAAATCAATAAATTTCCTTTAGGTTCTTTCCTTGATTGTATGACTTGTTGTGTTTTAAAAATTTAAACAGGGTGGCCAAAAATAAGTGCATCCTTATTGCCAGCGAGGTCCTAAATGACGTAAAATAGACGCTCTAGAAGATTTTTTTGGAAATTAGATCAAGTTTCAGTACTAGTAGTAGGCAACTAGTACAATTGTGCGTATACATACTTAAAAAATATATCGATTCTTCTGTCTCTCACAAGCAACGGGAATGCACTTATTTTACTTATTTATTGGCCTCACTGTATAGTAAGTATAACACCTACCAATGGGTAGGTACTAGTATATAGGTTAGGTATGTCTACTTCCTGTACCTATGTTAATATTTATGGTGACATTCTGTATTATTGTTGTTTTATGAATATTTAGAATTTGTTGACATTTTAATATGATATTCCAATGCCAGTTAAATAATTTTTGTATCTTAAAGAAAGTGACAATCATAACATAAAATCCTAAGAATGTACCATGTGTAGTTTTAAGTGACTTTGTATATTGTGAGATAATAAAAAACTAAACTAAACTAATGTCATATATTATGTATGTTACCTCTGCAGTTTTATAGGAGGTACGACTTAAGTTAATAATTATTTGATATTCGTAGAAGGAGTGAATAAATAAAAGCAGGTATTTACAGTAACAGAATTTTATTTAATGCAGATCCATCTCGCACTATAGCCGATATTGTACAAAAATTATAATATCGCTTTTTGTTTATATACGTAAATAGGTAATATAATGATATTACACAACTTTTCACACAATTACAATCATGAAACACAAACATTTAAATCATTTTCTACACTATCCCCTCAAGGTTTAAGTATTTCTCTTCGTTTATATCTAATTTATGATTAATTAATTATATTACATTATAATAAATGGGCCTACCTAGTTACGTATGACAAATGCTTTGTTAAGGACAAATTTACGTATAACATTCGTGAGCACGTTTCAAATTAAATAAATGAAAAATAAATCGTTGGCAAACGAAATTTACGGGACTTGCCGTGATTAACGGCTTTCAAGATTAATTAACACTTCCTGTTTAAGTTACAAACATCGAAAAGTACTCATCCTATTAAAATTACATTCATCAATAATAAATATGAATTGCAAAAAAGATGTCTCTCAAAGCAACTAATTCAGTTGAAACCAAAAGGGACGTTAATATCATAGTTTTATAAATAAACAGTTTACAAATAGACATATTTACAAGATGAACAATACAAGAAAACTTAGGAGAGGATTCTTTCACGGCGGCGGTAAAGAAAATGTTACACAACATGTCGCGCTAATGCCTCATTCAAACACATTAATTAATACAGTATTTAAAGGAACTTCTAGAGGTAATGAGAATCAATGATAGCTATGAAATGAATTTGGCACTTTGAAGACACGTAAAATAACTGAAAGAACCTCAACCTAACTTTACTCGATAACTAGATTAAAGAAGACGATTTACGTATATGTTTATAGGAATCCAAAAATATTATAGCTAATGTATCTTAAAATAAATTATATTATCTTATGTTAGTCAGCTATTCGTATACTGGGCACAACTAGACTTGATTGTTGTCATTTCTCTGACTATAGGTAAACTATTTCACTAAGAATAAATTAAGCTATCGACTAATAAAATGGAATAAATTTTCATACTAAAGCTTTTGTAGTTACGTATTTAGGACTCTGGCGTGACGACGATACGACTTACACGACGCTGATGGTATCGGCCGCTGTTCCGAGATTTATTCCCAATGTTTATTAAATTTACCATAACCGCTGCATAAGGAGGAACGGTAGTATCAAATTACAAATGAAATTCTTTAGAAAACGCTACTAGTTTTATGTTTTACAACAAAGAACATTTACTTGTGTCGCTAGATTTAAAACGAGATATCTTCACTACATTATTCTACTCGGTTGTTTTAAGACATCAAAAGTACAAATCTAAATGCTAAGAAATCTGATTTAAATGTTATAAATTACGACGGACCGAGACGACCCCACACAATTTTCCTTCGTCACTCCAGTATGTAATACATTATATTACATGATTCACAGGCTGAAACATAGTTATCACTGCACGTCTTAAAGTGTAATATGAACGTATACAGACGTTGTACATCAGATTTAGCTTACGAATACCTAAATATAACTAGCACTAATATGTACATTAGAATATAAAATTTGTATTTTGCCCCCACCTCGTCTCAATGTCAAAGATTAATTTACCTAAGAAGCATAGAGATTTCAACTTCAACGTCATGGCAAGTACAAAGTTGTGGGTGTAATCACGAAAATCAGTAACTAATGCAGGGTATAGGTATCGGTCAACGAGAGCTTACTGTAACATACATGAGAATAGTAACTATAAAGAGCATTTGGAGCCGATACGAGAAGTTTTGGCAGATAAAGTGCGATCCCGGTGAGCGATAGGGGGGCGATTCGCATGATAAATAAAAACACAATTCCATTTGAAGCTGGAAGGTGCGGCGCGGCGGCCGCGTCCGTGTACCTCAGCAGGCGTTCGAGATTTATACACGGAGATGCGGAACAATATATCACGGAATGGAACACGCGGGAACCGACCTAATCCTAGCATGGAACAGCCACCGAGCGATGCTACGCGATAGCAGATCGAGGCTCGATATCGCCGCGTCTTCTCCTCGCACTCCCGACATACGAGTAGGTATTAGGTACATGTCCGATCAATTCCTTCAATACTTTTGTCGTTTACGCAATATCGAAACTTAATTAAATATTAATAAACGCGTTTTAAACCGTCGCGGATTAACATAAATTCATACATTAGCGCGATAAATAAGCGGACACCAAACCGCGTATTTTTCATCCGAGCTTCATATAATTTATAGTCGACGATCATATCGCGACTGGTTCTTTTATTTGTGAAATAGTGATACGCGGAGTGTGCTCGGTAAGCGTTACTAACGGGAAATTTTGACTATAAATCTTCGGTAGTCGATTGCCTAAGCGTTCGTGTGGGTTGGCACAAAAATTTATTCGACAGTCGAGTTTGATATCTTGATCCGGCTACGTCAATGTGCTGGGAGTACCGAGTGAATGAAGCGTTCGACTCAAACGCATCTACTGTTGCCATGGTAACAAGCAAATTAGACCGCTTTAAAGACTTAGGTATCCTAACACCTACCAAGCCATTGAATACGCTCTACGCGACGACCACCTGAAACAAAAGGAAAAGCGAAATTAATAAAATGCCAATTATGCAAAACTAAAATGCAATAAATAATTTACGCGCAGCAAATAATACGAGCGTCGAAGCGACAGCGTGCTTTTGAGATAAAAATTGGTCCCTAGCATACATCATTCAGTTATCACGCAATTATGCATATAACAAATTGCATAAAGCAAGTAAATGCAAAGGTCGTTTATCAATTCAGAGTGTATGGCTTATCTCGTGGGCGACTCAAAGCGACAAGGCACGAAAACGTGCCGGCCGATTGTTTGAAGGATTGATGTTGATGAACGGTCTCGAACCACGACGGACACGCCCTTTCATCGTGTTTTATATGATTCAGTTGTTTTCGATTTAATCATAATAAAAATATATCATGAATTCATGAATACAAGGACATTATTTTCTTTTGTTTTTGTTCAAGCTACCTTGAATTCCTTGGTTTGTATTCCATCTTATAAGTGTTCAAATGAGATTTTAGAGCCTTTAAATCAGATAACAATGCCAGGTTACATTGACGTGCTACACTAAAGAGCATCGATAAAACCTTTAGATACCTACGTATACGAAATCACAATAAACGCAATAAACCTCCATAAAGAAAGGGCAAACTTAAAATGCAAATAATTTCGCGCAGGCCCCATGGGCATGTTAAAACAGACCCGGCGTTCTAACAGCTTTTCATTATTTATCGCTTTAGCTCACGGAGGCTTTAAAAAAAGTTAAAGTTAATTCCTAGCGTAATGCGTATTTGATAAAACGTATCTCTGGCAGGCAGGCTCCGCGCCGGCGCTGAAATTAAGATGTAACATGATGCGAGAACGAGCAAGAGCAAGAGATTTATTGCTATACCACTTTGCATATGCTGATTTACAAAGACGGGGCATTCTATATAGAGCGGCTGCGAGTGTGATCGTTGTGTTTTGGTGTGACAATAAATGGATATGTCATTTTAAAGATTCACTTGTTTGTTTTGATTTAAAGTGTTTTAAATAGTATGAAATATCCTTTTTGCACAGCTACGTGCAAATGTACAATTAATTTCTTGTTTCAGGTGAAAATCTGCTTGATGGCGCTTGGAGGAGCCGAGAAGACCTTTTTGTTAAATAATTTGTTTATCAAAATCATCCATGAATAAACATATTTTTCCAATACCTCTTCAGCATGTTCACTTGTTCACGTACATTAATAAAAATAACTAACTACTTCGAAATACAAAATAAACAATTATACGGAATTTTATTTCTTTAACACAGAGAAAAAAGGTTTGTTAAATGAAACCAAATTTTCATCTTCTTTTCAAAAAGTTATGACATAACTAGGGTAATATATTACCAAATAAATGAGTTAATGTAATCAATTTGATATTAAATTAAATTAAGTTTGATAATGCCTTACAAACTGGTTGGTTAGGTGTAGTTACTGATGATAAGCGAACTTGTTTGTTGATATTTTATGTCAAATACCAAAAAAGAAAGACCAAGATCAGCAACGTCCGAAGTGAGGATCGAACCCACCTAGGTACTCAGCTTTTACGGCTGATGCCTGTACCGCTCGGCCTTTCTACCCTTGGTTAACAATTTACTATTTCAGTGAACCGTAATCACGAAAATGTATAGTATAAGCGAAGACAATGCAATGAAGTTACTAAGCGAAGTCTTTTTATCGCTTTGTGACAATGAAATGATGGAACTTAACAATCGTCCTGACAACGAGTGGGTAAGGACTAGAGAGATATAAATGATATTTGAGTATGGTTTGTGACCACTGATAACCAATTAAATGGGTACTCTTTCAAAACACCTCCTGAGACCCAGTCATGTTTGCTTAGTTTTTTTAATTAAGAAATTTCTCTTCATTAATAAATGTTCAAATTAAATTTCTGAATTTGTACAAAGTTTTGTAACTGGGGCCTTAGGAGGTTAATAAGACCTTGGCTGATATTATTGTTTTACCAAAGCATTCATATGATACTTTAGTACGTAGTGACGTCAAATGACTGGAATTCGCGCCAACAGCTCTATAAAGATCCGCATTTGCTGATGCGGTCCGTTCTCCGCGACTGTCTGGCGATACGGAGTCAGCAGAAAGAAACATATACCAGCCAACCAACCTAAGCTGTTTTCATATAGAAATTGTTTGTTATACGGCAACTAGTCAAATGTATTCCGAAGTTAATAGGAAAGTTTTCCGTTTCTAATATACGTAATATAGGCTAAATTGGAAACGAGACACATAGCATATATTAATGATTTGCAGTTGAGTTGGACCCATTTAAACGGTGACGTATAATTACCTACTTATGTTTTACACCTACATTTTGAATATTTCAATCGATAACATGTACGAGCTATGAGAATTAGTGCTCACTACTCGTAATTTGTCCACCACTAGTGTATGGGTAATTAGGTATCTAATACACAATATGATAAATAAATCCTAATATTATTCGTAAAGCACGCGGGCTGTAGGCATGTCGGTGCTTTAGAGTTAATAAATAAGTACCTATATGAAAATCTGACCAAATTTAGGACCATGACATGGGCACTGTAACTCCGTTTATAAAGTACGGACCATCTCGGTCAAAGGAGTACCCGCAAACCTTAGTTGCACCGTCCATATGTCTCAGGGAGACAAAGGAAGATCTAAGGCTTTTAGAAAAAGTCAAAGCGGTACAAAGAGCCTTCGGAGCAAGGAAAGTAATAAAGAAGAGAGACGCCGACCGAATAATTGATACGATTATGTGTTACCACTACAGAGCGGGCACGTAGTGGGGAGGTGCACACACTAGGTGTACTCTAGTCGGGTGACAATGGAATGTTCCAGAATTTACAGGAACAAGGTTAAAGTTAGGACATAACGATCGTGAGAATTCATGATTTAGGCTGCCGAGGCATAGGTAAATAAAAATAATGATTTTCACTGGTTCCTATTATTTCTGAATGTTGGAAATGGAAGATTAGTGTTTCAAATTCCCTCATTTTCTGCTAGATGGCGTTTAAATTGGTAAATGATAAGTTTCAATTTGACCGTGCTTAAAAACTATGGAAATTAGGACAGGTACAAGTGGTCGTTGTTGATTTCAATGTATCACGAAAGCTCTAAAGAGGTACCAAGCTTAATAAATGATAGATTACAAATTCTATTTAATCAAGAAGTAGTAATCCTGTTCCTTTCAAAATGTATTGTCAACGAGTATGTATATTCTGTTTTGTGTTGTCTAATTTTCAAGTAGAAGTGCCAGATGTGCGGTCAGTGATCTAATCTCACTTAGGTATTTTCTGGTCCGAGATGAAAAAGATATTAGTTTTAGTAGGTAAGCTAAGCATGTTAAAAAAAATGTTCTATTCATACGGTCACTACAACATTTTACCTAAGTCAGATATTGATGTTGTAAACGTTTGTGTATTTATTACACATTAATTTTGGTTAAAAGTTTCAGTTTTCAACCTACCAATGAGGTACCTACGTGTATCGTTTCCGCAATTCCACGTCAGCTACGACTAAATTCTCAAGATATTATCCCATTTTCAGAATCGCCCGACCTTCAGACACACAGTTAATATGAGTGAAAATCGCAAAGACGTGGGTACCAAGAACAATGGTCCTCCCTTCGCAGCGCTCCGTCAAGTGCGAGCGGCCATAAATCGCGCAGGACGCGCAATTTGTTGAATTACAGCATGCGCAGCCACCGGCCCGGCGAAATTAGCCCCGCCGAGATAAATTGACGGCGGGCTGCTAAATAAATTATTTGGGAAAACCGAGAAAAAACGGCGTCTTCCCTTGATAAGGGTTGCGAGAGAAATAATGAATATCGACCTTTGCCTCTCATTGTGCAAGTACTTGCGTGACTCACTTAGAGGACTTTTTTTAGGGAGAATTCACACTGGTACCTATAATGTAGAATAATAACTGAATTGAAGTACCGGTTACCGGTATTGCATGGTTCTTGCTTTAAATCAAATAAGGTCAAGCGGGGCAAATGCAACTATGAAGTAAATCCGACTAATTGAAATTGCCTACTCTTAATTTGTAAAAAGATCA